>JBBIGA010000132.1:10519208-10545154 GCA_037576975.1 Alestes dentex | reverse complement strand
ACACACACACACACACACACACACACACACACACACACACACACACACACACACACACACACACACACACTCTCACAGCTCAGGTGAGGCAAAATAGTGAGCAGAGGGGTGGCCTGTGTAGACACGTCCCACGCAGGAGGGGTAAGAGAACACACACACAAAGATGAGCTGCTGTCTGCTCACACTGTAAAGGTGACTACACAGAGTTTTCAGGTAAGGCTGTCTTTTTTTCCCCTTTTCATACTTGTGAGTCAGCTTTCTCATTGGGTTCATGGACTTTTGGTCATCCAAGACCTCCCGCTGTGCACAAGTGCAGCCAAAGGGGCCTTCTGGAGCTCCATCCGAGAGTGAGTCAATCTGTGCTTGCACCTTATAATTACAACCTTCATTGTGACTGAATCTAAATGTACTCAAAACCATCAAAAACCATCCTAATGTGAGGAGTACAGAGACCAATCTTTATGCCAAAGCTGGCTCATTTTGAGTTTGACCTCAGCTCCTCGTTATTGGACAGATTCATTTGCCAGTTTGTGATGGCAAATTTGTTTTATGAAGCTTATTTTCTCTAATACCAAGTATCAGTTCACCGGGAGTCCTACTTTTACCAACTGATATTTGAAATATTGATATTTGAAAGCAGGTGCATGCTCCCTCAGGGGATACTGCGATGAGATTCAGTGAATTTCATAGGATCAGTCGTATCAGTAATGCTTGTAGTATCATTCTGCACTGCTCTAATAATTAGTTAATATGTTGCCCCTCAACAGAACTGAATAAGTAAAGAAGAACTTCCAGCTGTATATTCAGAGTTAAAAGATGAATTTATGATTTTTTTGAATGCAAAACTGCAGTAAAGCCTCCCTTCTCTCCAAAATCTCTTCTATTTCACACCATCTTGAGATGGCGCATGGTAAACGTTAGGTTTTAATGTTTCGAATCCTTTAAATCCTTTCCGTGATGATTCATATGTGTACATAATTTCCACATGAATAAATAATACCAGAGGTGACAAACTGTCAGAGTTGCGTTCATGTAGTATATTTTATTCATGTGGAAAAACACACATTTGAATCAAGAAAATCCAACATTTATCAGCAAGAACGGATATTTTTCCGAGTACCGTGGCACAATTCAGTAAAATGAGTTGGAAATATTGGACTGACGGTGTTCTTCTGAACCGTAAGGCATATTTTGCAGTGATGCATGCTCACACTTGCGTCCGTGCGTGCGGCCGTGTGTACTGTTACTTTAGAAGGATTACTCCCTCAGGCAATAAGATTGCAGCTATGCAAAATATTTTAACCACTTCTTACCTTTATCCACAGAGTGCGCATCTGAGCATTATGACTATTAATAATAAGCAGATAATCACTTAATCTTATTCTTTTAATAGCTCTTAAAGATGGGAAATATAGCACAACTCAATACTGATTATCATGTACAATGACATATCGTTGTGTAAAATTTTCAGAGGGCTTCAACGTCACAGTCTGACAAATAACGGTGTAACATTTGTGTCAAAGTGATGCAGTTCAGGAACAATTGCAAAAGATGGGATGAACTTGTATGAATGTATGAATTTCATTCTTAAACCCAACAAGGGCATCTCTTCATTTACATTTAGACTCTCATTCTGTTTCGTTTCGCTACTTCTGTTCTCTCTGACACATTTGCAAGTGTTTTTAAATGTAAAACTAAAATCTAGACCTGCTTTGGTTGGGAAATCAGCCAAGGGCGGTGGCTTTACTTTCTGATTGACTTTTCTTTTTATTTCCACAGCCATTAGAAATAGATACCACATTAATGTATCACAGTTTCTGCTTTTACAGTGTGGAAGACAAAGAGTTTAAACCAACCCAGATAAACTCATTATTTTACACATTATTTTGTACATTATTTGCCATTTTGGACATTATTTGCCATATTTTGTACATTGTTATTCATACATTATTTGCCACTGTCATGCAAACATGAATGTCATTGCAATGTCCAGTCATCCATCCATCTGTCCATTCATTTATCCATCCATTCATCCATCTGTCCATCCTTCCATTCATCCATTCCTTTTCTGGGCTGCTTATCCTTAACCGTAGGAGTCGTAGGGGTTCTGGCCAGTGGTCACAGGGTGAAACACTCTGGACAGGTCACCAGTCCAACCCAGGTCACTATTATAATATCTAATAATCTTTGGATTACTGACCTGCTACTCAGGGCAACACAATGACTATGAGAAATATTGCAAACGGAACATTTAAATACGCATTTTGTTGAAGAGTCGTTTATAATCGGAGCTGTGGCAGTGCGTAATTCAGTGGGCCACACTTACCGACCCCTTTTATCAACACGAGTTATTTGACAGTAAAACATTCCGGACCAATCCGTTCATTAATAATTAATACTCATCGGAGCCTTGCAGATCAAATGGGTCATAACACACAGATTGTTTGTCACTCTGCGTGATCTGATAGTGATCATTAAGCAATCCAGCATCGCTTTTGCTGGCACTGCAGATCTTTCTAATTTTAATTTGTGTTACTGGCCCAAACTTGGACGCGGAGCAATTTTTCCGGGTGAACAGAGACTTTGATCTGCACATACAAGAAACGCAGGCAATGCTTTTAGCTACATGAAATGAAAGTAAAGGAAAGAAATAATATAAAAGAAATACAAATCAGTAGGGCATTGCTAGTATAAATCAATGTGACATATGTAAAATATATAACATGCATATCTGCTGTAACTACCAATTTGGCTTATTACGCTTTGAATGCATCATGGTCGTCTTGAGTCAGTAACCCAGAGAAAAAAAAAAACAAAAACACTTTTTGGCTCCAGTCTGGAAGAGTGGTTTGTACCATTTAAAGGAACAACCTAATTATAAGTTTTTGTTTAAGAAAGTGTGAAGAATCTGTAAAATGGGAAAAAAGAAACAGTACTGAGAGGGCTTTTAAGTCCTCCGCAGTGGGACTAGTATAAAACTTGTAACTGAACAAACTCTTCAGTGTGATGTAATCATTTGTAACAACTGAATACATATACTTAAGACAGTGTGATGCAATAGTTATGTAATGTCATTATTAACATAAATATTTGATTTAATTTTTCTCAGTTTATCTCTAACACACCATGAATTATATGACAACGGTGAGCTGCCTGACAGGGCACCACTTAACTGGTAATGGTCCATAACAGGAAACATCACTGTAGGACCAAAGCATAACAGAAGTCTTCCAGAAAACTAAAAATATTCTGCGTTCAGAACGATTCACCTCACAGCATTTGCTCGACAGGGAACTGGCGGGAAAATGACAAAAGAATCACTCAGCAATGCTACCAGCTTTTCTATTTCCCTATACATACTATTGTCCCTCTTGTTTATTCCTAATAAAACCTGATTTTCTATTTGTAACACCTACAGTGGGTATAAAAAGGAATCACTGTTTTGATGGCAAACTAATCAATATGATTACAGTCGATCACAGGTGGAAGCCTGGAAGCTTGGTCTGAAATAAAGAAAGTGATTTAGTTACACCTGCTTGAGTTTACACTTATTTTTAGAAGGTGGCAATCCTTTATTCATCTCAGTGATTCTGGTTATTTATTTATTATAAAATACCTGGAAAAACTTGCTGTGTGTGAGTGTGTGTGTGTGTGTGTGTGTGTGTGTGTGTGTGTGTGTGTGTGTGTTTATTTCTGGATGCAAAGCAACAAAATATATATTTTGAAGGGGTATTCAGTTTCTCAGGTTTTATCTTTTATAGGTGCAAGTATTGAACTGAACAGATTTGCCTTAGGTTTCAAGAACTGCTGACAATATTTCTCCAAATTTCCAAATAAAAAGCAATTGTTCTTTAAAGCATAATTTTAAAGGAAAAGACAAAACATCAGAATAAGAGAAATGATGTGGTGTTTACAAAACAGTTAAAAGATAACAAATCTCTTCGTACCATTACTGGACAATCAGAATGTCCTGGATCATCACTTCTCAATCTGGTCCTCAGGGCAACAGCACAGTCCATAATTTTGCTAAATCCTTAAGTGCTGGGCGCTAGAACAGAGCAAAAAATGTGGACAGTCTGGTAGGCCTTGAGAACCACTGATTTGTATGAGTGGTTGCCTTCACATTTTGTGCCATTTAGATTTCAAAGAGGCTGTAATGACATGTTATATGATCAGGACAAATCCCTTAAACAAACAAATTGAAAACAATACAATACATAAAGCATTGGACAAAGCGCCTCATTCTGGCTGCGTTACTACAAGGAAAGAAGGAAAAAGAGCCTCACCCACATTTACGTTAAGTTCTGTGCTTATTTATGGAGTCAGCTTGTTAATACTTGACCGTTCCTCATTTTGCCCTTGAATATTTCCTTGCTATCCTTCCTATGTCCTTTGGTTGGTTACTTGGGTAAATTTTTAATCAAAACCAGAATCAGACAACTTGATCCTGGAGGAAATCACTTATGTCATGACTGCACAGACACACAAATAATATAAACTATAAAATGTAAAAGAAATCCAATAAAATACTGCAGAAAATATTCAATATGAAATGCACTAAGCTATAAACACAAATTCTGTGTATAAATACTATAGATAACTGACAGTTAAGTAAATTTTTAATAACACAAATAATGTTAGGAGTGTGTTACTGTACATAATAGAGATCAGTAGATCAGTAATACGGACATAAGTAGTGATATTTTTCACATGGTAAGACTACTGCACATACTAATAAGATATTGCACATAATGATAACTTTTTAGCACCTGATCGTACAATATTGCACATGGTAGATTACTGCACATAGTAATAAAATAATAATGCACATAATGACAATGATATAATGATCGATATAAAATCGATGTACGAAATTGCATAACAAAGTAGCATCAGGTTATTGCACAGATTATTGTGTGGATGTGTGACAGAGGGAGGAGTTACATGGTTAATACACAATATGGACAAAAGTACTGGGGCACACCTGTTTTTCAGGGTTTGGACTAGACCCCTTACTTTCAGTAACGGACAATGTTAATGCTTCAGCACACCAAGACATTTTGTGTTTTCAGTGCATAAAAACGGTTCCATGTGGAAGAACTTGACTGGCCCACACAGAGCCCTGACCCCAACTCCATCCAACACCTTTGGGATGAACTGGAACGGAGATTGCGAGCCAGACCTTCTCGTCCGACATCAGTGCCTGACCTCATAAATGCTCTATAGAATGAATGGGCACAAAATCCCACAGAAACTCCAAAATCCTATGGAAAGCCTTCCAAGAAGAGAGGAAGCTGTTATAGCTGCAAAGGGGGACCAGCTCCATATTAAAGTTTCTGTATCTGAATGTAAAGTCTCTGTTGCTGTCATGGTCAGGTGTCCCAATACTTTTGTCCATTGGATAAAAAAACTTTGGTCATGCTTGTGTGCAGTGCTGGACTAGAACCATATTTCTATGCCTTTAAGAGCACACTACCACGCTCTATTTGTTAAATATCCTATAAACTACCGCAGTTAACATGATTATGATGTCATTTTAAAATATAGCTAAACCTTACGGGCTCCTGTCTCGGCTGTATGTTTGTAACCAGGTGCAGAGATGGACGGTGTTCTGGAGGCTACAATCAGCCTGTGTGGATCTAAACTGCTGTGTAGCATTCTCTGTCTGCCCGCTTTCAAGGACTCCATCTCCTCTGTCAGTCTCTGCTGCAGCTGCCTCTTACTCTTCACAGACCTCTCCATCACTGGTAAGTAGAGATCTAGATCATATGATGCTCCTTTGATGGTCCCTTTTCCTAATATCACTGGTTAACTACTTTGTAAAAATAAAGGCTCGTAAACTTATATTGGTATAGAACAGGGGTCGTCAACTACATATGTCCAAGGGCCAGAGTTTGTCTCAGCAGACACTGTGAGGGCCAGATGCTCTCCTAAAATAAAATCCAATTAATATTGTATCTTAAGTAATATATTTTTATTTGATATATTCATTTTCCTTCCAAATTTCTGTTATTTTTTAGCCTTTGTCAATGTTAACAGACTCATATAACCTGTACTGCAGCAAGCCACTAGGGGGCAACAGCGATGCTTTAGTTTTCTTATTTGTGAGGCTGTCAGCTTAGCATCACTGTCACATTCGTAGTTTGAACGATTCGCACTGAAGCATCCGTTTCGGCTTCCTTATGTACATATGCGTCTTAACTCGGTACAACTGAAAGACATTTCCATGCGTGGGTGCTGCACTTAGTGAACCTGGAAGTGTGCGCGCTGTGACCGACGGATTACTGACAGATTGAAGGCTTGTTTCATTTGATTTTGAAAAAAATAATAAATGTAGGAACATACTTTTCCCTCCTCACTAGGCTATTCCTGATTCAGTAATATCAGAGAAATGTTAATATAAGGAGAACTCCCACTCTCAGAACGGGCGAGTGCAGAATTTAGCCGTCTAGATCCATAGACATCCATTCATTTTCCATCGGGGGGCCGGATGAAAAGCTCTGGTGGGCCAGATGTGGCCCGGGGGCCGCCAGTTGACAATCACTGGTATAAAACCTTTGCGGTGGTTTAAGAAGTCAAAAGTTGTTCTGTTTTCAAAGCTCCCGCGCGCAAGGATGACTCTAAGGAACAATGATTTGCAATGTAACAGTTAGGTAAATAAATCCCATAGAAACTTTCTATTATGTGTAGGGGCTATACACTTCTTCAGTTGCAAAAATGAAACTAGGTTAATGTCACAAAATACATTTACTGAAAAGTTTCTCATGAAACCAAAAGTGGTTCTTCTTTTGCACCATCAGACCCATTTTTAAAAGCATAAAACAATAATCTGTATTCATAATAATCCCAACAGCAGGAGCTTGAACGCAACATTAGCTACCTGTATCCTCAACATCGTCTATTCTTTTTCCTCCAGTGTTCCTGGCCTACCTCTGGTCTGCTGCACCCAGACCAGTGTCTTTTCACTCGTCTTCCGACATCATCGCTCTACGCTTCATGCTGTTCCTCAGTGACACCTATGAGGGAGTACTGATGCTTACTCCACTTTTAGTGGCTGTGGAAGTGCTAATCCGTCTTCTGTGGCCTCAAGAGGCAGCAACAACAGCAAATACCAGCGAAGAGGGCACAAAAGAGAACAAGGACAGTGAGTCGGGTCCAACAATGTTACTGATGGACAAAGATGGAGAGGCTTTAGAGATGGAGCCTTTACACAAAGTAAAAGAGGGAAGAAATAGAGGGATGTTTTTGAAATTCTGGAAAGCTGTGGGCTTCCTTGGCTGTCTAATTCTGTGGGGCATGAGTGGAACCTATGCAGAATCCAGCTGGAGGCAGGATCAGCCAGTGGTCAGAGAGTGCCTGGACATGGGGGGTTCTCTCTCAGCCTGCCTTCCCTGCCTGCTGACCTCCTCTTCCCCAGTCAGGGGGCAGCTCTCCTGGGTTCTGGCTGGAATATTACTCCTGCTGGGCTTGACCAGAAGCTTGGCCTTCCTCCGACCCAAGCTAGCTCAACTGTCTTTGCTCATTTTCCACACAAATCCGCTCCATATGTCCACAGAGAGAGGTAGTACTTCTGGTTTACATTTAAGAACATTTTACAAATGGGTCAAAGTACACAGAAGTAGGAAATGCAGAAGAGAAAAATGGAAGTTTGTGGCACTCTCACAAATGAAGACCCTGGATTACAATAGCAGCGTTGACTCAGAGAAAAAAACGAACAGCTGCGGGGCTCGAAGCTCACAGTTTGCACACAATGCGCGACAATGGCCCCTTGGAAACTCAGTCCCATTATCTGGTCAAACAGGTCTGGCCCACAGCTGTAAATTACACGTCCTGGTCTCACAGCCGCAGACTGAACTCCCCCCGAAGGGAGCCAAACAAGAGGAAAGCACCGGGCAGGTCCCGCACCCCCACAAAAGACTGCTTTGGAAGCCTCAGAAGGAAAGTCCCTGCCTGAGAGGAGACCTAATGACAGGATTGGTGTGTGGCCTGCTGCTGTGTGCTTTTCCTACAGTTCTCAGCACCAATGTACTGCTCGTCAGAAACCTGGACACCCTAGCAGTGTACGCTGTAAAACATCTGCTAATCCCTATCCAGAGTAAATAAGAACAGACTGCACATTCCCACGGGACTTACAGTGGTGGGAAGGGTGTTCAAATCATTAGATCTCTGTGCCAAACTCAGTGATCTTTTAATTACTGAGTTCATTCTTTTTGAAGAAGAACTTGGGGCAGCAGGTAAGCTGCAGGACGATGTCCTAGCAAATGAATCATGACCATTTGTTGAGCAAAAGTAATTATTTTTGAGAGTTAATGTCAAAATATGAGCTTGTGGTCAGATTGAATATATTTTTGATGATGTGAACTGCTTCAGCAATAGTGAAAGACACTAACCCAATACACAGTAAGCAATGATGCAATAGTTTTCTTGTCACTGCACTCAAGGAACTTCTAAGTGACATTAAACATTTACCTTAGAGGTGTTCCTTAAGAATGTATTCGTAAAATTGCAACTATTACTTAATAGCACGACTAGCCTCTTAAGACGGCCACGTCACTGTTTTTACTATGTTGTGTACAAATGCACAAGAGTTCTTGTTGCTATAGACTGTTTATAGTAGCCTCCTGTACAGTGTACAGTGAAATAAATAATGCAAGTCTTTTGAAAGTGCAGTGTAAAGTTCTCTGATGAAGTATTTCTGAGGCTTGAAAGACATGCAACTGCCACACGGATTTGCGAAACATGAAATACTTCAGTTTGAGAAGCATGAAATACTAAAAGTTAATGAAATTGAACCACCAGGCTGTTACTGTGCCCCATCACAGATGGCAATTTAGAAAAAACTAACACAATCAGTGCTGGCTACCTCATAACTATCAGAAAAATTAAAGACCAGATTAGACTCTGAAACAGTTCATGCGTTTAGCACCTGTCAGTTTGTGAAAGGTCGTGACTCATTTGACGTTTTAGGCTCCTAAAAACAAGAAAATTAATATGGTGGACATTAACAACAACAGATTCTGAATTTCACCTCCAGAATGGCCCAAATTTTCTGAAATTTCTCAAAAGAAGGAAAAAAACACTGACTTTCAAACTATGTTAATGTAATGAGATTCATTTTAAGTCACCACATCTATGGCTTTACTCATGAGCTGTATTGGAAAAGAGCTCTCGTTCACTCGCTCACTCATTTACTACATAGTGTTTGCTATATAGGGGGGTTAACTAGTGAACAAGGGGAGGTGACGTTTACGTTTTTAATAACTGTTGCTTAAATAGTGCACCGGATCTTGGCAATTTATTTCTGTCGCATAAACACGCGTCTTGTCTCTCCATGTGGACCTATGACACGGCTATGTTGCATTCTACTTGTGTTACCTGTAATAAACAGCAACGTTTAAAATCTGTACATATATATTTTTTCTGCAGCACTGTGGCTATCCAAGTTGCGCCTGTCCATACACAAAAAAATATATATAAAATAATGTAACCGAAGGTTTTTAAACTGTGGCTATCTCGCATGCAAGTTTTTTTTTTCCCTAAAGCTTTTTCAGTGGCTATCCTAGCTTGCTAACTTTCTGGAGATATGGATCCAATTCGAGCATTAATTTTGATAATACTTGTCAAGATACTGGTGCTGAGACAGATCAGAAGATGTAATGCCATCAGTGTGAGGCGTCTGAGACGTATTTTGTTCATCAGACGTAATCAAATGCCATTGGTAAATATTGTGATAGCACCTAGTAGCTAATGTTAGCGTCCTACCTTGCAATATGCACACAAACCCAAGGCAGAGAGACAAAATGTGCAGACAGTACTTGAACCTAGACGTATCGTCATATATCCTAATCATCTAATCATCTAATTATACACAAGATTGGAAAAACCCTAACACCCTGATTAACTAAAAATCTTACTCCCACACATGTAGTGTACAGCGTCTGGACACTAGATTTTGGCATGTCACGCGGCGATTTTGTAGTGCACTAACTAGTGGGTGAAATTGACAGTTGGAATTTCTAACAACACTACAAAATAGTGCCCTACATAGTGAACAAGTGCACTTTTCGAACACAGCTATGCAGTGTTAATGGAACAGGCAGCTGGCATGTTCCAAATGTGAGAAAATAAACATTGAGAAAAGCTGAGGTGAGAGGTAAGAGGTACACAGTGTTACAAGAGTTACAAGGTGTTGATGCGACATGTATTTAAGTCAGTGTTTACTACAGGAGCCAAGGTATTTATTGTCTTCATTAATTCTGGGTCTGAGACTGAAATTCAGCCACTGCAATTAATCATAATTATCCAATCACAGGCAAGCAACAATAAAGCAGCTGCAGATTTGGAAAACAGCACTGAAGTGTTACTGAATGAAAAATTCTTAGGCTGTACGCACACTGGGCTGTGCCCCATCCCATTCTCCCAAAGGCTCACAGTGCACTAAATGCTCTGGGATTCAAGCACAAATATCTCTTCACATCACTCACTGCTTTGTTCTTTCTAACTAATGAGCTGCCAGATTTACTGCATCCTTTATCTTCAGATACCAAACCTGGATTTTTTTTTTTTCAGCACTGTTCAGTGGTTCTTTGGTTCTGGATATCTCTTAGTTCTTGTGTGTTGCGTCCAGTTATTCTTATATTCGCTCAACTGTCCAAATGTCCAGCAAACACTGCACCTCTGTCATAAGCCAAATATCTGTTTCAAACTCATTGTCATATGCAGACAACAATGGAACATCATTGCCAGAAATGAAAATCTGGGACTCCTCCCTTAGGTTTCCATTGTAAAAAAGCACTTAACACAAGTAGAATAAAAAATGGTCAAAGTATTCCTGTAGTAAATGGTCAAAGTATTCTTGTAGTAAAGTACTAACAACAGGAAGACAGCAGGACAGTGTTTAACTGTTGTATTCAGCAGTTCAGTAGCCGGCATTTAGATTTAACTAATAGATTTAGGATATAACATTTAGATTTAGATATAACATTTAGATTTAGATTTAACATTTAGATTTAGATTTAACGCTTAGATTTAAGATTTAACATTTAGATTTACATTAATATTTAGATTTACATTTAACATTTAGCTCTAAATGTGTGAGAATTGTGTGAACATTGCGCTAAATGATAAAAAATGACACCTCTAAATTTGTGAAGCTGTTTTACAAACGGCGCCCCATATAGGTACAGTTCCTGTACACCTATAGAAAAGTGCCTATAGATTTCTCAGAAAGCTCACAGCCCTCTGTCTACCAGAAGTGTTTTGCTTTGTGAGTCAGTGGTGAGTCAACACTGTAGATGGTGACAGAGTAGAGGAAACTGATCTGACTCTGGACCCTGGTGGTGGAAGGGGTCAAGGCTGCAGGAGGAAAAAAACAACACGGGCAGTTGGCCTGTCTGTCAGTGTCGGCGTAATGAAAGGAAAAACGTCTCTGACAGGCCGTGTGTTTTGTGTGCTCAGGGGTGAAAGACTCAGACAACTGCAAGTGGAAGGAAGTCGTGCAGCGGCAATATTATTAATTCATATGTTTACCTGAGGCTTTTTGTCCCTCATTCTGAGTGTTTCCAGGAAGCCATTTGGCGCCAAAAGAGAACCGTGTGGTTACTGGTCAGTGTGTGTACGGGTCACTCACCATCTTGTCTCTCCGACAGGTCTGAAGGTTCGTGAACTGCAGGACAATCATAACACATGAGCAGCAGTAGATGAAAAACACCAGTATGCTATGTGTGTCCCTGTATTTGTGTGGAGGCACAGATTATTTCACACACTGCACTACACTTCACTGAACTTAAATGATGAAAATGGCCTGTGCAATCTGAGAATCAACAGAGCAGTCAGTGAATAAATGTCACTGATTATCTTCACCATAATCTCACCTCCCTTGAACCCAAACACAGTCTGTCAGCTGAGACATGTTTGTTGTGTAAAGTTTGCTTCTTTAAATTTGCACAGAGGCTATTGTGTAAAGTGTCCATTTGTCAACCGTGAACACACCACAGCACACAGCGTGAACAGCACAAAATTGCTCTCGGCATTTAAGCCATTCACCAAATGAAGCAGCGGGCTGCCAGGAACACAGCGCCCAGGGAGCAGTGTGTGGGGACGGTACCTTACTCAAGGGAACCTCAGTGGTGCTACAAGAATTTGAACCCACAACTTTCACCTTAACCGCTAGGCCACCAGCTGCCCCATGTAACAAACAAAGCAATGACAGCTTATGACCAGGACTGGGTCGCTAAGCAACTTTAAAACTTAAAACCATGGGTATTTGTGCATCTACATATCCTGTATATTTAGGATAGTTGCTATTAGGACCAGAAGGAGATGTCAAAGACGTCTGGCCTCGATCAGAGCTCTAGAGTTTGTCTGCTCATTAGTGATGCAGAAATTTTGGAATAATTATTATGGGTCGATCCTCGTGTCAGGTGGGTTCGGGTCAGTTTATTGTAAATTTCGTAAGTGTGGGCATTGTGGGTTAAAAAGCTGACAAAGCAGTAAGTAGTAAGCAGATCATGCTGGGTTCAGGTTGTTGATTAATGGATATTTTTGCAGCTCTCATAATACGTCGTGCAGGTGCAGGTCATAAAAAAATGCAGGCGTCGCTACTGCTCATTTTAATGTTCCCACACACACATGTTTGAGCCGGATCCTATTGATCAGATCCGGCACCTGGTTATTCACCATCAAAATCTGTAAACAAATATTGTGTAATATTGGTCACATTTATAATATCTGTCGTTCAGTGTGTGGGGTGTTCACCTTGCTCAAGGGTACCTCAGTGGTGCTTCTAGGATTTGAACCTACAACTTTCAACATAACCAGCAGTTTGTCACTATCAAAATCTGTAAATAAATGTTGTGTAATATTTATAATATCTGTCATTCATTGACATCCCATTACTGTTACTCATAAATCACTTGTTTGCCTTCAAAAGATGCATTCAAATAAAGAGACGGAGAGACATCAATCACTTCGGCCATTCAGTGTAATAATAATAACACTAATAATAATATAAATAATAATAATAATAATAATACTGTTTAGTTTTCACAGTTAACCCCCCCCCCCGTGTTCTAGGATGCCCTGATTTACACATTAAGCATGTAGAGTGGA
Source organism: Alestes dentex (assembly GCA_037576975.1). Taxonomy (NCBI): domain Eukaryota; kingdom Metazoa; phylum Chordata; class Actinopteri; order Characiformes; family Alestidae; genus Alestes; species Alestes dentex. The sequence continues at coordinate 10,532,044 of JBBIGA010000132.1, read as the reverse complement.
GCTTAAGCTTTTGTAAATTGTCTCTATTGGCAGAATGGGCTGTTACTGTCCTGACTTGCACTGCCTAAAAGACAAATAATTGCTTTGAGGTTGTGACCTATTAAATCCATCTCTTCTTCCTCTGCATTTTTTTCATTACTTAATACCATAGGTATTTTGTTCACTCACACATTCTGTATATCTAGGACCTTTTAGGGGAGCTGGTGGTCTGGGTTAGGGATCTGCCCCTGCAATTGGAAGAATGGGAGTTTGAATCCCAGGATTTCCAGTGGCACCACTGAGGTTAACTTGACTAAGGTATCATTCCCACGTGCTGCTCCCTGGGCGCTGTGTTCCTGGCTGCCTACTGCTTCACTTGGCGAATGGGTTAAACACAGAGAAAGAATCTCTGTAACACAGAGTGAACAATAGACACTTACACTTTTATTTTTGCTCCAGGAGGAGGCGTCAAAGATGTCTGGCCTTCTCATCCAAGTATTTAAATAATTATGTGTGGACCCGTGGGTTCTGCAGGATAGGTGGTTTCGGTGCAAGTTATTAAACCGAAACCTATTTATTAAAAACTATTTATTAGAAACACCTACCTTGTTGGTACATGTCTTAGTGTGCCCTCTAGAATTCTCAGCATCCTTATTCAGCCTGAGAGAAAAGGGCTTATGAAAAGGCCACTTAATGTCTTTACATATATATTTTATGGGGGAGCAATCTGCAGTTGCGGGTCAGACGGGTTTGGGCTGTTTATTAAGGAATATTTTTGCGGGTCAGGCAGGTTGGCTTTCATAACAGGTCGGTCAGGTGCAGGTCATAGAAAATCCTGACCCGCAACTCGCTATTCCTCATTTTAGTGCTCTGAAGCAGAGCCTCAGGCTCCACCACGCACTCACTGAAGGCTTAATTTGCACTGGATCCTATTGATCGGATCCGACATCTCCTCTTTTTCCTCCGCATCTTCTCTCTGCTTCAGGGTTTAAAAAGCAGTCGAGCTTGAGTGATGGTTTCAATGCAGCAAATCAAAAAATGCAGCATTAACATTATGCACCATAATGAAGCATGAAGCACTCATTGCTGTGTTGTAAATGATTAAAAACAGGTCTGGAGTTTCGGATGATGAATTGGAGCACAGAATGCTCACGCATACAGAACAGAAAGAAGAATATAGATTTGTTCTACCTGTTGATTTCGTAGTCATTCAGAGTGAGCCGCAATTACGACCATCAGTTAACATCACTACCTGATGCCCACATTTTCAAACTTTTCACATAATCCTTCTTTTCTTCCTCTGCGTTTCTTTCATTACTTAATACCATGGCTGTTTGTGCACTCACACATTCGATTTATCTAGGACCTTTTAGGGGAGCTGGTGGTCTGGTGGTTCGGGATCTGCCCCTGCAATCTGAAGGTTGTGGGTTCGAATCCCAAGACTTCCAGTGGCACCACTGAGGTACTCTTGATTAAGGTATCTTTCCCACACACTGCTCCCCGGGCACTGTATTCCTGGCTGCCCGCTGCTTCACTTGGTGAATGGGTTAAATACAGAGAAAGAATCTCATATTGTGTGCTGTGGTGTGTTCACGTATGACAAATGAACATTTACATTTTCACACATTTGCATCACATAGTGTTAAATAACTGCAAATACACTTGTTCATGTGGTTTATGACACTGTATGTCACTATTATCTATGAAAAGATGTGGGGCAAAACGCAAAAAAACATGCTGTTTTCATAGCCATTATCGAGAAATACTGAAAACCAGTGAGAGATCCCAGCCCTAGTTATAGCAATCAATTAACATCACTACTTGACACCTACATTTTCACACACTTGTTAAGTAATCTCAAATACACCTGCTTATGTGCTTTCTGACACTGTATGACTCTGTTATCTATGAAAAGAGAAAAGTGTAATGCAAAACTCAAAAGGCAAACTCCAAGCACATTGATTTCATAGCCATTATGGATAATTATTGATAGACATGCAAGCATGCCCACATTTTCACAAGCTTTGCATCAGATAATGATGTTAAGTAGTTTCAAATACAGCTGCTTATGTGGTTTCTGATACTGGAATACATGCTGTTATCTATGAATAGAGACAAAAGTGTAGTGCAAAATTCAAAAAGCAAATGTATTGGCAAACAACTGACTGCATTTAGGGTAAGAGGTACAATGTTTTTTTTTTTGCCACGCTATCATTTTAATGTGGTCGTATCTTTCTGCTGGCGACTGACTCACATATTATAGTTACAGCTTTCAACAGCAGAGGTCTCCCAGCACTACGTTAAAGGTGTACCTGAGCCTGTGGCGGGTTTCCTCCACACACTGAAACGAGAGCTGGCGAGAGGCACTGGCTAAACAAAGCCCATCTTTCTGCCTAACCTCCACTGGAGCTCGGGTTCAGCTGCTTCTCTGGCTCTGCTGTGGGGCAAACGCTAAGCTGACGAGGCATGACTCTCCCTTTCCAAAGAATCTGGACCTGTAGAGAGAAATGCAACCTACGGGAGGCGAGTGACTCACCAGCAACCGTGAATCAGTCACACCGAATACATTATTGTAAAGCAATTCATACCCCTCACAAGAGCTACACTTATATTTTATTTTACAGTTATCCTTAGGTTATGTAAGCTTTTAGTACGTTAAAAAAAGACACCACATGAAACACATGTGCAACAGTTACACACTGAGTTACCTGACCACTACCTAAAAAAACTGTGTAGTTTTATGATTATCTGTTGTTGCACAGTTAAACAGCTCTCACAATTTAACAGATAAGAGAACACAGTTACCAGATATTTTGGGTGGTGGTCCAGTCTCAGCACAATGGGGACACTGACGTGGCACAGGTACGAGTGTATCAGGGTCAGAACAGTATTAATGGGGGTTTAAAGGCACACATATTGGCCACTTTATTAGAAACATGTACCTCTTAGTGTGCCCTCCACAATTATCAGCACCCCTATTTAGTCTGAGCAAAAAAGGGTCATGAAAATTATGTTTAATGTCTTTTCCCACAAAATAGAGAAAATGTACACATTCCAAGAGTCACAGACGAAAACACAGATAATTATATATATTTTTTTTCAAAAAACGTGTCATAATTAGTTGAAGTTCCAGCTATGACCTGTAAGAAGCAGACAGGTTCTGGTAACTCCTGAAATGCCATAATGTATGCGAACAAGACTGCCAGGATCTTGAGAGGGATTTTAGAGACCCCACAACATTGCTTCATTTTCAGACTAAATGTACCTTAAATAAATATGAGATATTGCTCTGTTTTCAATATAATATTAAGATAATAATTGATAAAGTAATTTTATAGCCTTTTCAAATTATCTTTAACAAGGGCTCTAATAATTCTGCATGCAGTGCAGATCATTTTTTACATGCAGTTTCCTTTAGTCATCCCGTAGCTCTTCATCAGCCGTCAGAGATATTCTCAACCTGTGCTGAGAATGGTCAGCCACTATATAAATCTGGTGGTCCTGTTTTGCCCCTCTTCCATTGATCAACTGGATAAAAGGGTTTTATAAATTGTGGAACAACAGAAGGGCTACAGGCAGTAACTGTAAACTTACGAAGTGCACCTATAAGATAGATGTACATGATAAAAACCCCAAGATAGGTGGATGTAATAAACTGTCAACGGGATTCCGTAAGTTGAATTCATGAATAGTGCATATAGAGATCATTACAAAGAGATATCATGCAAAGCCCTCTTTGAAATACCAAGCTTAGTTGTCTGAATGTCATTTATTGCTGGAGGCTATTAGAATAAATGACTTCTCGGGACATTTGCATTGCACTGGGTAATGATAAAGGCCCTAAAGTGCAGGCCTCTTACACACAGCAAGAAAAAATACACCACTATGAAACTTCCAGTGCCCTGTGAAGGAAGCATCTTCAGTAATAAGAAACCATCAGCACTGTTACTTTGTTGAGCCCATGGGAAAATGGACATTTGTGATAAAAAAATACATTGATCATAACATTTAAACCACCTGCTTGATATTGTGTAGACTAAACTTGTGCCACCAGAACAGCTTGGACCTGTTGAGGCACGGATTCCACAAGACTTCTGAAGGTCTCCTGTGGTCTTTAGCAACAAGATGTTATCCCGTAAGTCCTGTAAGTTGCGAGGTGCAGCCTCCATGTGTTGAACTATTTTGTCAAGCAATTGGACTGAGATCTGGGGAATTAGGAGTCCAAGTTAACATCTCAACCCTTTATTATGTTCCTCAAAGCATTACTAAACAGTTTTTGCAGTATGACAGGGTGCCTGCTGAAAGTAGTCGCTGACATGAACACCATTACCATGAAGGAGTGTAATTGGTCGGCAACAATGTTTAGGTAGGTGATACGTGTTAAAGTAACATTCACATAAATTCAGGATCCCAGGTTTGACAGCAGAATGTTTCCAAGAGTATCACACTGCCTCAAGTGTGTTGCCTTCTTCCCATACTGCATCCTGGTGCCATCTCTCCTGCAGACACAGACACGGCCGTCCACCCTGAAATAAATGTGATTCATCAGGACAGACCATCCATTTCTCCATGATCCAGTTCGGATGCTCACACATCCAGTGTAGGCACTTTCCGCAGTGGACAGAGGTCGGCGTGGGCACTCCAACTGGTCTGTGGCGACAACTGGTCTGTGCGGTGTCCTTGAGTGTTGTGAAAGGCGCCTATAAATAAAGTGTATTATTATTATTATCATCTGTGTCTTCTGACACCTCTCTTATGGCCAGCATTATTTTTCAGCAGTTTGTGTCACAGTAGCTGTTCTGTAGGACTGGGCTAGCTTTCCTTATGCGCATCGAGTCTTGGGCAAGACCCTGTGGCCAGTTCACTGCTTGGACATATTTGGACCACTCCAAGTAGATCTTAACCACTGCATAGTGGTCGCCCTCCACAAGACCTGCTGTTCTGGAGATGTTCTGACCCAGTGTTCTAGCCATCACAGTCTGACCCCTGTCAAAGACACTCACCCACTTCACTTTCCCATTTTTCCTGCTTCCAACAACTGACAGTTCACTTGCAGCCTAATATATCCCACTTGATGCACATCTCCATTATGAGCAGCTCTGAGTTCACATAAATGTCAAAGTAGGTGTCAAGGTTCTTCCAACGATTAATCAGTGCGTAGAGTGGAGAGTTGAAAAAAATCTGATTCCAAAAGTAGAACGTCACAGAGCTCACTCTGAGAGCGTGAAGTGTCCTTCACAATCAAGGATATCAGAACTAATTAGAAGCCTTGACACAAAATTGTCCATAATAATGAGAAAGAGTTGGGTCTATCGAAGCCTTCTGAAAAAGTCCTTCTATTTCAGCTGTCACTGGTATTTCACAGCAAGAAAAGGTGTTATCTTCAAGAATTTAGATCAAGGTTATAATAAAGTATTAGTTGTAGACAGTTTTACAAATCACTGCTTGTGGCTTTGAGACTGAGGAGCACAGTGAAGCTTCATTGTCTTCCTTTGTCATCTCTGGCTCATTCCCCTCTTTTTCCCCGGTGTGCCAGGCGGAAATTCGCCCCACACACAGCACCGCCAGGTGTTGGGCGCGATAGCGATGTGACAGTGCTTTTCATTCGAAAGACATCTGTGTGCAAAACGGATTGGAGTTTGCCTGACTGAACACGTGTCCGGTGGGAGAGTTAACCGGTTCACAGCCAGCAGCGTCGTACAAAGCAAACCACCCAGCTGAAGATATTACAGCATTTGCTACATAGTTTCTGGTTATGGAGAACCATGTCCCTGTGTAAACACTAGCACCTATTCCACAAAGCCATGATATTCAAATAACTCTTGGACTCCTCCTGTCACACACCCACACAATATTCTGTACAACGACCTGCTGCTACCCAGGCATGCAATTTCTTATTGTATGCAATAGTCTTATCATGTGCAGTATCACTACATATGTCGCTACTTATGCAATACCATGTGCAATATCGCTATTTATTACATGCAGTATGGAGAACAACTCCAAACCACTATTTGTGTTAACTAGTAAAATACTAGCAGTAATTTATGTGTAGTATTTGTATCCACCTCTCTTACTGTCCACAGCACTTCATGTATATAGTAAAGTGTATTTAGTACAGAGTAAGTTGTGTTTTATTTTTTATATTTTAGAATGTCCTTGTCTTTATGTCTCTTTGTGTCTGGGAAATAATTGCATAAGCAATTTTCTCCAGGATCAAGTTTTCTGATTCTGAAAAGTTATCATCTTCCCAGAAGTGACTTTCTAAATTTAGCTAGCCATTTCTTGCTACACTGTAATTATAGGATGATTACAAAAAAATGCATGACAGATAAATTCCTCTACTTTTGCCTTTCCTCTTGCGAACAAAAGATATTTGGCTGCCAAAACAAATTGCTATCCTCTCTCACTCTCCGTCTCTCCGAATGAGGACATACTGTACTCAGGAGGAGAGTGCGATCCATCACTTGCTTACTTAAAGTCCTTTTAGTCATTATCCAAACAGCTGCCGTTTGAGAACGCATGGCAACGCGAGACAAGAGAAATTGATTTCACCTACTGGGAAATAAGCCGAGAGATGAAGAACAAAAGATTCTTCCATGAACATTTGACAGCTGAGGCAGAAGTAACATGAACGGAATATAGGAATCATTCTTGGCCCTGTTTACATTTGGAATGAGCCGAGGGGCCCTTGCTACAAGAGCCCTAGAGATTTATCATGAAAAAAAATTCCTCTGACTTTTGGCAGCAGCTTTATTAGATTTGAACGCTCTCCACAGGACATGGTGCCATAAGTGAACTCCTGCTTCGTAGTCAAGTCTTGCTTTGGTGTCTGGTTTATAATAACCTGCATTTTCATTCAATCATGTTAATGCAAAATATTAAAAAAGCCATCTGCCGCCTGTAAATGCAGTTCTCTCACCCAGCTATTATTTTAAACCGTATTTTCTTTTAGAGTAAAACATACCCAACTCAACATCTCTTTCTCTGTAACATCATTACTGCAAAATGTTTGAGAGATATAATTGCGGTGTACCTACTCTTTAATTTCAATTGAAATGTAAATACTGCATGACAAAATGAGATCTGATCAAGATCTGAATGCTGAAGCAACACTTGAAAAGGGTGAATGTAAACTGTCTTCATGAGCAGACATTTATGAACAGGTCACAACACACCTGAACCGGGGAACTGGAGGAATACAGGCTGATTCTCAATGTGTTCTTCTCTGTATTTGAATTCTCATGAATCATCATCAGTCACAGCCAGTCACACAGGTAGTTTCCAGTTTACATTCCACACAATGCAGCAGCAATGGAACCAAAGCGTAACAATCTTAACTGACCGCTGCTCAATACATTCTAAGTTTTCTTAAGATTCGATCGAACCTTTTTGTACTTCTCACTCAGAAAACACAAACACATAACTACCACAACTATTTCCCGCCATTGGCCCTTTTATAGACACACATTGTTAATATACACTATATGGACAAAGATATTGGGATACCTGACCATTACACCAACATGTAGTTTAATGACATTACATTCAAATACACAGACTTTAATATGGAGTTGGTCCCCCTTTGCAGCTTTAACAGCTTCAACTCTTCTTGGAAGGCTTTCCACAAAATGTTGGAGTTTCTGTGGGAATGTGTGGCCCATTCATTCATGTAGAGCATTTATGAGGTCAGACACTGATGTTGGACGAGAAGGCCTGTCTCGCAATCTCTGCTCCAGTTCATCCCAATGGTGTTGGATGGGGTTGAGGTCAGGACTCTGAGTGGGCCAGTCAAGTTCTTACATGCTTAACTCATCCAATCATGTCTTTATGAAGCTTGCTTTGTGCACTGGGACACAGTCATGCTGGAATAGAAAAGGTTCCTCCCTACACTGTGTCCACAAAGTTGGAAGCATGGTGCTTCCATTAAGATTACCCTTCACTGGAAGTAAGGGGCCACCCTAAATACTTTTGTCCATATGGTTTGAAAACAAACATGGGCAATTTGGTGCATGTTAATTCACTGTAAATATCAATTAGGTGAAAATGTAGGGTCTCAAGCCATGAGTCGAGATTCTCGAGCTAAGCACAGCTTTGAAATCACAGATGTTTCAAATGCAGCCTGCCGAGCTGAACTTTCTAGGTCTAAACTCCCAACAACAGTCTGTAATTGGTGTATTCTATATTTAAAAAAAAAAAAAACTGAACTGACAACACTGGCCATCATTACTGTGATTCTTTCAACCACAAAGAAGAGACAAGACAAACAAGCTTGGTTTCCCCATTCTTTAATTGTACATTAAAACATTTTTCATGAACCTCTAGCAGCGAGAGCATACCAGAGTGCGTTTACACAACGAAGGGTGCAAAGCGTCCGTCGCCCAAAGCATAATCATCTTATCACTGTTATAATCACTATAATAAGCATAGTAAACTCTTAACTATTTATCTCAAGTTTCCCACCACCCAATACAATACTGACTGCCTCAGATAAATGTGAGCAGTCTTACACGACACAGACTCTGCAGCGGTCCCTGTAGCATTTGTGCACGTTCGCACATCCCACAACGCCGCCTTGACCTTTAAACATCAACACATAAGACAGCCCACACAGTACAGCATAACCCAACAAGAACAGAGAGGTATGTGTTTAATACACGCAATGAAGAAAAGAAAAAGAATGGAATGAATGAATGAATGGAATGAAAAAGTCTCTTCGGTATTAGCCCAGTTTCTCAAAAGCTGTGCAGTGTTGAAGGAGCATTTAGTGTTTTCTACATACTGAATTTAGCTTTGGGTCTGGCTGGATGAAACCAGATAGTTGTCAGTAAACTGTCACAGAAGTTGATATTTTGGAGAAGCGAATTAAACACCAACTTTTACAGAGACTCTCAACTAGCTAAACCATCTAAGGCACTGTTTCTGTAAGAGCACAGTTGGGTTTCTACTTAAGGGACCTGACATTTCCCAAGCGTGTTGAGATGCTCCTTAACGCTGCAGGAAAAAGCTTGAACTGATGAGCTATCCCAGAGAGCTCTCACGCAACTGCATGAGTGGAAACATGGCTACGATTGAAAACAAGAAAACTGGAACATAACTGACACAAGTAATTAAAAATAAACTGGAATTAGAACATAAGGAATGTTTTACACCTTGTTTTCTGGCCCAACATAATTTTATGGTTACCTACTTTAGGGATTCGCTTTCACTAAAGTCATTTAAGTTGAAGGGCTTCTAATATATAATTATGTCTGAGGTACAGATCCTGTAAAGACAATCCTACATTGTGCTGTGCAATATGAAGGAGAACACCAGCAGCTGGCTACTGCTGATGATGGAAGAAGATCTCAAATTTAAAGAAACTGCAAAAGCACCCTGACGTATTGGAACAGAGAGGCTGTGTTTTATAATTGGACCTCAGAGAATATCAGTGTAGTAGTGGTAATGTCCCTTCATGGGCAAATAGGGAACATCTGAAAGTGCATTCAGAAACAGGTATTTTGTGCAGTACTACCATGTAAGACTTCAGTGGCAAAATACCCAGCTAGTTAACTATTTACATGGAGATTTTTAAAGACATTTGGCCCATTCAGTTTTGTTGCTTTCAATACTATACTTGACAAAATAGATTGTCATGACTTTGCAGACTTTAGCCACTGCAAAGTCAGGCAACCACCTTGCACAATTTCTGGTTCATTAGACCTGTTAAAGTTGACAGATGGCCTGACGTGATAATTCCACGCTCTCTTTAACACAATGACCGTCCTAATGAGACGTCCAGGGGAAAACCAGAAGGGCTCTAAAGAGAGCGGAAAGGTACTAAAAGGCCCAAAACAGGTTGGACAAATAATAATAAAAAATAACATGCTGAGGGCCAACGAGCGTGAGAGTTCACACTAATCGCCAATAAAGGATGAGGCGTAGTGAAAACCTACACTATATACAAATGTGCAATGTTACAAGCCCGTTTCCAACAGAAGCAGGATACATGGACCCCACACGAGTCTGTCTTTCAGTGCCCTGAATCTCAGGAGTAAGGGACAGGCTTGTACTAAACGGAGTAAGACCCCACACACAACTCGGCTGGACGTTCGGACTGCGATTACCGCTAGACGACTGCAAAGTCACACGCAGTAGACTGGTCACCTGAGGAGCAGAAGAATCTATGTGCCATTCTTACCACAGAAGAAATTGTGAGGGAGTCAAAGTCATTAAGAACACATATTCATCTCATCAGTCACCAGCAAAGCACAGGATATAACCTGTGCAAAAAATAATAAAAGTACTACTACTACTACTACTTCTCCTACTAATAATAATAATAATTAAGGAAAAAAAAGGTAGTGTAGCAGTACAGTACTGGACATTCCACAAACACACCAAAGCCAATTGCACAATGAGAAAAAGGCGACACATCTTCACATCTCTGGCTGAAGAACAAAAAGAGTACTTTCCCCAGGCAGAAGCCATATAAAAGGGAGGAGGGGAGCACATGGTCTCTGGAGGCAGAGAGGATATGAGTTGGTGCATTGTATGTGAGCAGCTGGGGGACCCTGGGAGAGTGAGCGGGCCACGGCGGAATTACAAATGACCAGCAACACTTGAATACACAAAAAAGCCCACATAGGTGCCCTCCTCACAAGTGTGCAAGAATTTCCATTAACGTTTCCAAGTCATTGCTACAGAAATTTAAGAGGTCAAAGTGCCCAAGAGCATGTCCGGCAGCTTGACCATTTCATCCATCACTACTTAAACCACTGACGATTGCAAGTGCCTTAAAACGAACTGAAAGAAAACAATTTTATACACCCTGGGCTTTTTTGCCTTTTCTTAAAAAAGAAAAGAAAAGAAAAAACTATTGTTCTTTAGAAGCCTGAATCGGATTTTCAGACTGGGTTAGATGTCTGGTTCCTATAGACGCACGGTGTTGATCCGCAAAGGTTGCACATTTTTTCCGTTGGCATGGCTCTGGCCAGGGCTAAAGTATGGGAAGAGCTTTGCTGGGAACTTCTCTCGGTAGGTGTAGAGCCAGGACATGTCATCAGCATTGTAGAAAACCAGCAGGCCTTTGGGGTAGTCTAGGTAGACACCCACTTTCTCCAGCTTGCTTTTGACATTGAGGCGCGTCCAAGGCTCAGTGCAGGCGCTGTATTGGTTACCGTCATGCATTACGATGCAGTAGAAGCCACGGCTGGGCTGGATCTGGATGCTCCCCTTACGATTGACCGTCTCATTGGCCACGCCGATCATCCACTGAGTCTTTTCTGAGACCATCACCTCCCAGTAGTGGACGCCTGAGCAGAAACCTTCAGCTCCTAACACAGACACTTCCACATCAAATCGGCGGGGGGAGTCCTGCAGTGGCTGTGGGTGCAGGTTCCCATATGCCACTATAGTGCAGTCATCAGACAGTATCAACCTCTGGTGGGCGGTCAGGGGATCCAGCGTCAAGGCGGCAGGCACTGTGGGAGTTGAAAAGAAAACAGTATCATTAATATCTGCATTCCAGAAAGCGCTACAGCTCATCCACCTGCTATTATCAGTGTGCCATCAGGCATTGATCTACTAAATGGTTTCAACCTCTGGAAAAATACAGGGCATTTAGTGGGAGTAGCAGAAAACAGCTCTTTGTTTGGTTTCCTGCTGTATGCCTTCTTTCAAAACACCGGCTTCAGCCACAGGTAGAAGAGCTCCTTGCTGTCAGTCAGGTGTGCTGATACAGCTCCACAGCCCGCCTCCAAGCAGAAATAACATTACTCACTGCATGCACCTCCACTGCACAGTGCTCACGACAGTCATAGAGTGATAATTACTTCCATCTGACAAACTCAAACTCCCTCTCATTCCATCTTCGGTTGCCTTCAAATTCCAAGTACACTCCAGCAGGGAGAGGGCTGCTTTATATGCTTGTCGGTTTCTCCATAACAATGGCTACTGGTATTGTAAGGCTGGGGAACACAGTATGCAGGCAATTTTAAAAATCTTACCCTTGAGGTGGAGATGAGCTCCTTTAAGCATGGCTTGTGCATGCAAATAACCACTTTAAGGCCGCTGACTGCATGCTCAATCAATACCAGCACATCCCTCGAAAAGACTTAGCGTAAGATTTTTCAAAGAGCAGTGATTGATATGTACAAATAAACAAAATAGAGGCTAATGTACAGGTTAGGGACAGAATGTCTTCTAAGTCTGCTAAGGTTTGTAGAATCGAAGCTGTGCTCTAACATTGCTGACTTAGGAACAATAAATAAAAACCTCATCCATCAGCCATCACCTGCCTGGCAAAGTCCCGAGGAGAATGCAGTGCTGCTTGTTCAGCTCAAACAGCCAGCAAAGTGCCAGCATACAGACTGGTCCAAGCAAGCAGCTGGAAGCAGAAAAGAACTGCAGGAGACACTGGCCAGAGAAAGGCCGAGGAAAAAAAAATCATCCTGCAGAAAGCCCTAGAGAGCCTGACCGCTTTGCGCTATGTAAACAGAAATGGGCGACAGTGCAGCCCAGTCCAAGTGGGCATGGATTTGGAAACAGAGGCTTTCAATACTTTTAAGGCTATTACATGAATGATTTGATACCACTGAGTAATAGAAACACTGTCATACGATATTTAATATAGTCCATCTTACAGTACAGAGGAATATATTACACTAATCATACTCCTGGAGTCAGGAGTCCAGGGCTCATATTGCACTGAAAAATGTTGTAGAACAAATCAGGATTAATTTCACTATTGCTAAAAGGAATAGCAACATCAAAAAATAGCATTTTTAAGAGCAGAAAGATACACACACACACACACACACACACACACACACACACACACACACACACATACACACACACACACAAACACACACACA
>JBBIGA010000132.1:10481679-10513507 GCA_037576975.1 Alestes dentex | reverse complement strand
AGAGAGAGAGAAAGAGAGAGAGAGAGAGAGAGAGAGAGAGAGAGAGAGAGAGAGAGAGAGAGAGAGAGAGGGAGAGATAAAGCGCAAGACACCTACTAGGAGTGAGAGAAGGCAAAAGGCAGCAACAGCAAACACAGAAAAAAAAAATCAGTTATGAATCTGTCAGCTGCTCTTATCATCCTCAAACACAGGTCTGGTTTAGTCAATTAAAGGTAATTGTAGGTGTTGTTTCAGCTTTAACTGAGCATAAGAAGGTCTAACTGGCAGCAAACTGTTGATAAGGTTACCTTGTTCATTAAAATTGATCCATTTTTTTCTATCCTCTTACAAATTCTTGGTCTTTTAACTCAATGCTTTCATACAATTTGCACTTCACAAAGGAATCCACTTACTTGGAATACAATTCTGTAATATGAAATAATATTTACAGTTTCGAAATTTAAAATGTTTGCTCCTGCTTCTATAAAACTGGCATTTTGTGATATAGGGATGTGATACTAAAGCAACGAAAAAAGTTCAACCTGATTGACTTCAGATGTCAGCAGTCAGTTCACTGATTAAAGACGTGCCTGTAAAGTAATAGCAGGTGTGCTATAAAAGTTTTCCCTTGACTAGAGGCAGCTGTGTCAGCAGTGAAATTCTCTCCCCAGTTTATGGCCGGTCATCGTCCCAATAACACATCTATGGTGTAAAACCAGCGGAAGTTTTTTCTGTAAGAGCTGTTTTTGTTATAATAGTCTTATTATTTATAGTCTTGTTTGAGGTTTTTCATTTTTTTCCTGGAATTCTTTAGCCGCGTGATGAAAACACAACCCAGCTAACTTGTTAGCAATGTCCTGGTACACCTTTGTGTTTCTCACAGCATTAAATATACATTTGTTAGCATTACTGAAAACTGCAACTGAAATGTATCTTTAGCCCAAACAGACAGTAGTGCTTGTACTTTGTTGACTTCTACGTTGTTGGTTTGTATCTCCATTGTTGTACTTTTTGTGCAGACTGTAAAAAAACTACCTCTTCCCAATGTTGTGATAACATTTTGACCGATCAGAAAGCAGTGATGCAGTCAGCTCAGCTAACTTTATTTGTAATGGAAAAGCATTTGTTCGAAAAACAGCATGGTTCCCAATGGAAAAGCGCAGGAATGGACAACACTAAGAGAGGTGACTAAACTGATCATAAACTTACCAAAGTATTTAGGCACTGCTTGTGATGGGAGAGTGTTTCCAAAACTTAATAAGCCACAGGGGGAATACAACCTTGTGTTGAGAAAGTTACCTTGGTCTCAGTGAGCTGCCTCTGCAGCAGCTGCAGAGCCTCCGTGTGACCCCTCTCGCTGTCCTGTAGAGCTGCCAGCTGCTCCTTCATCTCCCTCTGCAAAGGGGACAGTACAACAGTTATTGTATTTTTCTGCTGGTTTAACACACCTCCACTGGTTTAACACACCTCCACTACAACTTTTCATCCCTTATAGCAACGATCTTTGATGAAAACTGTCCTGAGAGAAATTGCTTCCCATCCTGTTCACCTTTACCCCACAGAACTAGCCTTCTTAACCACATTTTAATCTGAGTTATCAAGCCATAGTTTGTTATAAACAGCACCATTCCAGAATGGTTGCTCTATGGATTGTCTTCCAGATGGCAATTTCTGTGAGACGCTTGCCCATTGTGCATTTAATGGACTGTAAATCTCAAAAAGGAACACTGTGATCACACCAATAAAGCTGTGGCTGACTAAAAGCAGAGGTTCTGATACTCATCTCTCTAAATGTCAATGAGCTTGGCTTTGTTACGAGGTGTGTAGGTTTTTCTGCACTTATCTCAGAACAGCAATGAAAACAAAGTGTCCTAGAGTGTTTTACTCCTTCCATTGACCGGAGCAAAAGACATAAATCACAACATTTGGAAATGGACACGGATTGACTTATTATTTATTGCCAAAGTACGTGGAGAGTACCCAAGTGATCTTTACTGTGACCACAATAAAAAAATCAGATATTATTGGCTTTAAAGTGGACATATTATACCTCTTTTTAAACGAGTTATAATAGGTCTATGGGCTATACAAAACATGTTCATGAAGTTCTTTGCACAAAATCACTCTCACATAAAGAGACGCACCAGCTCTATTCTTGACAGTTTCAGTCTCTTTCAAAATGAGCTGTTTAAGGGCTGTCACTTTTATGCAAATAAGCTGCTGTTGGCCACACCCCACCCATCCCATGCTTACGCTGCGCGTTTACCACACGTGAAAATGGCAGAAAACAGAGGCGCTATCCAGCCCTATATGAGTCAGACCCAGAGCAAGACGAAGAGGAGCCACCTGCACAAACACCTTCACGAATGCAGCAAGCGGTTTCTGAATGGTTAGTCAACTTTTTAAATTTGCTGTTACCATCGCCATCTCTCCTTAGTTCCGGTCAGCAGACAAAAATGGCAGATCTTCAACTAATCTAGTGGGTGGGGGCTCAACAGATGAGGGGTGGTTCTATGCAAATTTCTTCATCCTGACGTCAGGATGAGGGAGCCGTCCAAACGGCTCATAGTATCCAATGATTCCTGGCACAAAATTTTTTTTTGCGCTTGGTGTGTTTATAGGTGTGGTAGAGACCCAAATGGAAATACAAAAGGATGCAAAAAGTGCGTTTTGCATAATATGTCCTCTTTAAGTTGCCAACAATCCCAAAACGCCACAATTAAGACCTTAATGGACCACCTTTGAGCATAATTCAGCCTGTCCATTTGTACAGAACAACACTTTTCCTGAAGTTCATCTCTGTGTAATTTTCCAAGTGCAATTTACTTCCCAAAAGTCCTGGACATCAGTAAGCACCCTTGGATAAAAGCCTTGTATGATTTATTGACTAAGGAACATTGGCCAAATTCATTCTCTTCATGCATGAGAAGCACCATGACTCTTGTTTTTTTTATTTTTTGCAGCGATTGGAGCTTTTAAAAATGGTGTGAACAAACAGAGCATGGTGATATTTTGGTTTGAGGGGAGAGAAGGGAACCTCTAATGAATAAATAAGAAATAAAATGAGCCTCCAGAGATCTTCTAGCCAGAAAAAGTGGGCCTCAGCAGCAGTGGGCTTGGCAGATTCAGGACAACTGGTCCACCTCTTGTGTGCCCACAGGCAGAATGAGGACATGTTAGGAGACCCAGTCTGGATCGCACAAGCCCAATGGAGAGGGGATCACTGCACAGCACCATGAGCTTCTAGCTCATTGTTCGGCTCACCACAACTAATAATCTTGTTTAGGGAATAAAAGCCAAGATGGGAAAGAGTTTAGGCTAAGATTCTGAAAACATACACTATATAGACAAAAGTATAGGGATACAATTCTTGATAACTGAATTCAGGTGGATCTTAATGCTTCAGCAGAACAAGACATTTTGGACACCACCATGCTTCCACAGTTTGGGGAAGAACCTTTTCTATTCCAGCATGACTGTGTCCCAGTGCACAAAGCAAAGATATGGTTGGATGAGTTTAGGTGTGGAAGAACTTGACTGGCCTGCACAGAGCCCTGACCTCAACCCCATCCAACACTTTTGGGATGAACTGGGACGGGGACTGTGAGCCAGGCCTTCTCGTCCTTCTCATCAGTGTCTGACCTCATACATGCTCAGAATGAATGGACACACATTTCCCCACAGAAAATCTTTTGGAAAGCCATCCAAGAGGAGTGGAAGCTATTATAGCTGCAAAGGGGGACCAGCTCCATATTAAAGTCCATGGATTCATTAAAGTCTCAGTTGGTGTAACGGTCTGGCATCCCAATAATTTTGTTCTTAGAGTGTATGTAGCTAATTTTATATAACTACTACAATGTTCTAGAGTATTTGTTGAGCACACACCACTCCAATGAACACAGTCCATCCAGTCAATGGAAAGTCATACTGCAGCAGGGTCCACCCAAGCAGTCTCCATGGTGACGCACATCAGTATGCCTTGTGTTTAGAATGTGAAAGCAGCCAAGGAACTCCACAATAAGTAATAAAAGTGCTTTGCTGGTTTCCTCAAACACTGGTGACATTCGCTAGGAAATGTGGTCTACAATATATTCAATTTGTATCAAATAAATAAATAAATGATCTAGCTAGCTAACATTCTAATTTCAATTACTCCTTGTATATTTCTAAATATAAATGCATTTATTGCAGAAGTAACTGGGCACTAGATTTCTGAAGGAGTAGATCACATAATGAAACAGGTGGTTTAGTAATTTGGTTACAGTCACTTTGACACATATTTTCCTTCCCAAAAGCTTGTTGATTTCCTGTGTTTGTCACTATTTAACAGTAGTGTGAATGAAAGTTTGAAACTCAAATGTGATGTATATGATGTTCCTTCACATTATAAGTATACTTCCACTCCTCATTGTAACCAAGGACTGTGCAGCAGTATCATAGGATCTACAAAAAACTTTCCAAGAACATTTTGCTTTGCAGTGAGAAAACACTACCTACAATAGTGTCTTTTTAGGGATTACAAAGAGTTAACAAAAGTGCTAGACTGCAATGAGTCACTCAGTCTAATGCAGGGTATGCATTTATACAGCTTTCAACACTACCCTTTCAAGGACGAGGACCAGAGAGAAAACAATTCCCCATTACTCTCGGGGAACACGGTTATACATTTTAATGACCAGAGTGCAATGGGATCAGCAGGTTTCACTTCTCCCACTGTGAATTTTCTAGACATGCAGGACTACAGCGGGGTGAATGGGCTGAGAATAGGTCAGAAAAAGTGGCCATGCTGGCTCTGCAGCGGTCCTCAGAGAACAGGACCGCCTACATACTCTTCTCCTGCCATCTCCGTTTCCAATTTTCAGCCTGCATACCTAAGAACTGCAGAAAAGTCAGTCAGATGAAAACACCCAGCACACTTGTTTGAGTTAAAAACAAATGGTTATTGGATCATTATACAATAAGAATTTTTAGGATCTCTTGTCAACAAGCCTTTTTTGTTCTCCCAGCGGCAAACTAAACACATTCGGAGGACGCGGAGCAACCCAAAAGCAAACATCTGCAGTGATGCCGCATGACGGAAGCTGTAAACAAGTTGTCCCTGCGATGTTCTGCACGCTCGTGCAGCCTGAGTGTCTGTGTAAGAGGCTCTGACTGCAGAGCGGGCACAAGGCTGGAGTGGAGAGGCAGCCCACGCCCCAGTCCGTCTATGTTGGTCAACCCAAGTCTGACATGACATTTCCCCAGGACACCACACGGCAGGGGAAGAAAGTCACTGCAGGGCCATTAGAAATCCAAAAACTCATTTCACCCCAGCCTCACTCGCCTCATGCTTGCTCCGGGGAACGGCTCGGGGGAAATAAAAGATTAAAAATAAAGATCAGCGCCACTCGAATGTAAAGCACACTTCGGGCTTTCAATTTCGCCACTTTCGTCAGGTTTCCGCACTCCTCATTACAGCTTGCTGAAGAGGAGTTCTAAGCCCTCTCGCTTGCCAGCCCTGATGAAGGCAAGCGAGATAAACAAGACAGCATAAATAATAAAAAGAGTCAGGCATTCACACATTCAGGCGGAGGACTCGAGTGCTCAGGTATGCTGTGTGTTTTGTCATTATTGCTGCTCCTATACTGAGCTGCAGGAATTGATTTTTTTTTTGTAGTCTGCTGTTATGAAAATTGCAAAACACCTTTTCTAATATGACCCCCCCTCCCCATAGTTCTCCGTCATGTGAAATGTCCTTACTCACAAACAGTAACTCTTGAAGACAGCAGCATAATAATTGCAGGGGGAGGGTGAAATAGAACTCCCCAGGGCTAACCACACAATTGCATGGTCCTCATTAACAACAGGCATAGTGTTGCAAGGACACTTTGGCATCACCTTGTCAGAGGCCTTGTCATAACTCTGTCAGGAGGCAGAGACTGCAGCCCACGGCCTGAGAGCACTAAGGCCGCCCGTCCTCTCTCATTTTGACTGCTGTGTAAATCACAGCTAAAGGGGCTCCAAAACAGTCATCTGCACTCGGCCCTCATCAAAGGACCCCGTAAGTCTCGCTCTGACACGGGGGGGACTGCTCTGAATCACAGGGGGAAAGTAGCAACACATGAGTCATGTGGCCATCAACACACATTCTCCACCAGAACACGACACAACAAGACGCCGCTGGGAGACATTTCTGGTGCTAAGCGAAGATGCGAGTAGTCAAAGATTGGAAGAATTCTCCATGAATATTGGAACAATGTTCTGATGAGATGAAAGCTGTGGAGTAGCTGTGGCATTTATTGCCTTGAGAAATGTAAGGATAAACTTAGGAGCCTTCAGGATGTGTGAAATCTATTGGCAGTGATGAGTGCTTGTTTTGTAAACATTCAGTGTTCACGATCTGCCCATGCAAACAGTTCTTCCCCAAACAAGTGGGCGACACTGATTACGGGAAAAGGCTTGGATTAGGTTACTGCTTACTGACGGAATATGCTCTGCACTTCACGCATTTGGGGCCACGTTGCAAAATAACATATAAAATAATGTAAATAAAATATGGTTCCAAAAAACACACATACACTGGCCTCCAAAAGGCATGTGCCAGGAAGATAAATAAAGCACACAGAAGTACCAGCTTGCAACAACTTCATGATATCAGCTGTGTTGTCCATATGACTTGTTCAGGCACAGCCTGAACTATGCATTCATTAGTTTGGAAGGTACAGTCTCCTGTGTGCTGGGAGTCCAAGTCAGCAGATTGTGCTAAGATAAGGCAGGCTCCAATGAAGCAGGACATTGCAAAGGGCAGTTATGCAAGGTGACCATGAAATGACACAGGAAGCAAAGCTTAGGGTTCTCAAATAACCAGGCACATCTTGTACATCATATTATGTAGGACTGAAACAATTATTTGATGTTGCTTAATGATAATGTCGACAATCAGTAGTGTATTAGAAACATATCACAGTACACTTAAAAATTAACTGATTTAGTAAATATTGGGGTACTGTGAATTTACTGTTTTGCCCCCAAAGAGAATGTTAGAAAACAATAAGCCAGTTTTGGTCAGCTTACATATTACAATTACAAATACATTACAAATGACCATAAATACACATCAAATATGTTTACTTTTGTAAATCATTTATGAACGAACATTAATTAGGAAAAAAAACCCCAAAAAACGGTCCTTAAAATCTAACCTGAGGATGACAATAGAAACAAACACAAGTAACTACATCTAGACTGAGTAAAAGCTGCTTCATCATTAGAGGAAAGGTCTCTGCAAAAGTGACCCATTATTGCTGTTATTTTGAGCCTCATTTGCTTTTACAGTCAAACACAGAGCCTCATGAAGATGCCAATTCCAGCAAGGTCAGAGTGTGTGTCTGACCCTTCTGCGTTTTACAGACCCCTCTGGTTAACCACCTCGCCTCCAATGACTGGATTTCGTGCTTTCCTGCAGCATAACTCTCACTATGTCTGTGTGAGATAGACTGTTGTTGCTAACAACACATCAGTGCAAACTGTTTGTGCTGTTTGTGATGTGTTTAAAAGCCAGGTCTGGGCTTATTTGTGGCACAACTGTATGTCGTGATTATAAAAGTCACTCATTAATAAAAATGTTAAAACTGAAAACCACATGAACCCGTATATAGTCTACTACCATCAACAAAGCAACACTGATGTTGAATATTCCCATTGTACATTTTTCATTTACATCTTCAAAGCCACTATAGTGAGTTAATGACTTCAAAAGGCAAGCAATTCAGCAACACAAGTGCACATCTGAGAAGAACAATCATGACTGGAAGCTTGAAAAGAAGACTGGGAGCATTTCCTGAAAGGATACCGTTGCCACATATGACAAGTCATAGCAAGTCTGACTGAGCTACCACCTAAAAACAAAACAAAAAAAGAACAACCAAGTGTTGATTCAGCAGAAACAGCGGAACCATTCTGAAGCAGCAAACAGTAGCTTTTCTTACATTCTGGTGTTCTGACAAACCAAACAACTTCTCCAGGACCCACAGTTCACATTGTAAGTAATTTATCAGAATGAGCTAAAATATGAATATGAACGAAGTGTTGGTTCTTTTAACTAAAAATGTTTAAAAGGCTGACATTACAATAAAAACTGACTTTCGGTAGCTCATCTTATCTTCTCTCAGAGTAGGTTGTTAAATTTTTGAAACGGTTACGCAGTAATGCAGAAGCCTGGAGAAAACAATCTACATCTGTCTTATATCCCTGATTTTAAGGTATTGCTTATTCCTACAGCTGCTCAAAATTAAGAGCAGGCTTAAGCTAAACACATGAAACAAAGTAATGCAAGCTCCTTATAAAATTTAGGCCAATAAACTGAATTTTTGTAGGTTCAACAAACCAAGTGTTTTATAAATGGTGTTAGACAAAAAAGCTGAAAAAAGGAGTCATGAGGTTTTCTTAAAACAGCCAAGATATTTATGTGTGGGCAAACACTAATCCCATTATTTTACTGTTTTTCCATGTATCAGTACATTTATTTAGTAAATGCTGATAAAAAAAAAGTGTAGATGACATGCAGTAACACTGTCAGGTTTGGGGGCTGGGTGTTCTTCTCCGCCATTTCTCATGTGCCGTCTGATTTGTCATTCATTTTCCACCTCTGGCATTAAAAAAAAAAGAACATGCGCGTCCACACATCTTAACAGAAGCGCTGCATCAGCATTAAAAAAAAAATCTTACAGCTATCATCTCCCTCTTCGAAACATCAAACTGCGTTTGAGCTGTGCCTCAAATATCAACAGCTGCTTTTCCTCTATTCATCAGCAGAGGCTGCAGCCTGTGGGAGGGAGGCTGCTCCCTGCAGTCAGAGCACGTCTTTCCCTGCCACAGCCCACTGACACGGCTTGCGGCGGCAGCATGACGATGGGGCTGAGACCCAGGCAATCTACAGCCAGTCCCAGGCACAGTATAGCATCCACATACCGAGGGGACCTGGAGGGAGACTCTTAATATCCGATTGCTCTGCCTTCAGAGGAGAATAGGGTTCAGTCACATTGGGTCCGAACACCACATTGCTCAGTAAAACCCATGTGATCACATTTAATGTGCCAGAAAATCAAGTTACAGTAATGGGTAAAAACCAGAGATACAGGATATGAAAATAATACTGTATTGCAATTTCCTTTCTGCTTACTGTGACTGTGATTTGCTCTTTATAATAAAATCACGTTAGTGAATGTGCTGTATATGTACCAAATGTGGGTAAATCATTTTGGTCAAAACAATGCAGCGCAGTATTTATGTTTGTTGGATGATGTGTATTGCAATTACAATTCTGCTTACTGTGACAGTGATGCGCATTTTATAATACATAACATCCATTAATATGATTTTATATACCAAATGTGGTTACTTTATGTGGTCAAAACAATGCAGGGCAGTATTTATGCTTGTTGGATAATGCAAGTGCCTTGATACATTCAAACCAGTCAAACACGATCTGTGTGTGTGTTTAAGAATTCATTGCTTAGATGTTATTTTGCATAATGCAGACTATATTGCCAGTATTATGAAGGCCAATATCACAATAACAACTGACAAGAGTTATTGTGCAGCCCCTTCACTTACTGCTAAAGAAAGCAGAGTTCTTATGCAGACGCCCAAGCACTGAGGCAAAGAGGGGTGTGCTCCTTGTGTCAATCATTGTCACTGCATTCAGGCTCAGGCAGGCTGTGCTGCATGTCAGATTGCTATAATGAACAAAGCTTCAGCCTTCACGATGACAGAACCAGTCTATCCTCTTGCCAGTTCTGACCTCCCTTCAATTGCCACTCTACTGCACTCTCGGAGCAAAGAAGACACAGGCTCACCAGCTTCCTAATTGATGGATGTCAGCTGGGAGATCGGGGGGGGAGATTAAAAAAGAGGCCACAGGGAAAGGCAGGCAGCAAGAGCAAATTGGTCAGGATCGCCAGCCCACAGTCAGAGCACTTGAAGACACTGGAGTCCCAACTGCAATGATGTGGTTACACAGTGTGTAAGTGTATTAATGTTTCCTGCAACGCAACAACACTACATAGAAGCATAAGACCCAACAGTCAAAAAAAGATGACATTCTGTGACTGTAAAATTAGTTTTATTGCTGTTTAATAAGAGAGACAACCTCAGGAATACCAAATGTCTTCTGAGTTTTGTCTTTATTTTCCATGAGGGTTTGTGTGACATTTACACATGACAACTTCGTTGGCTTTACTGACTTGTATAAGGTCTTCAAATGTTCTAGAGGAAGGAAATATTCCACAGGTGTTTGAATGTAGAGTGTTCTGTTCTGTTCAAGAGTCTGCACACACCCAAAACAAACTCAGCTGCCATCTGGACCGAGTGAAGGGAGAAAATAAAAAAAGCAATACATTCAAAACAAAAGAGATTTTCAGAGATTTTGGATGGATTTGTTACAAAGGAAATCAAGCTATCCTCCAGATTATCTTGAGCAAAAAATGAGCAGAAGGCTCTGCTAATTTAGACAAACTGGACCAGGAACTCTCAGTATGACGTTTAATATATACAAACCCTGTTCTCATTAATTAGCACAGGAATGCCAACATGACAGTTATGAGAAGAATCTTGCTGCTTTGGCAGAGCGGAGTAATTTCTGGGGTGTTGGCAGACACTGTATGCATGGCCTGCTGCTCCTGCACAATGCTGCCAGGGAGGACCTGTTGGCACCCTTCAGAGTTCCACAACAAAGTGGAACAAAGAGCGTTTTCACTCTTCTAACACACTGTGCAATTTGCAGCACAACCAACACTAGACTGACATATCAGTCGAGCACATATGATCAGTTATAACTGACCTGGTGCAAGATTGGAGCTATTTGGATCATAACTGTTGGCTGATGTCTCGTCTCGAACTCGAACACAGCTGGAAGAGCCACCACAAGTTTTAGCCCCAACTGCTAACAGTGGTTACCCCTTAGAACTCAAGAGTGTATTAGCAAATAAAAATGGTGTAAAACGACCTAAAACCGGTGTTTGCTCTCCTACATGCCGTTTGCAGTTCTTTCACTCGGCGCGCTGCCACTTGGCCGCTCTCCGGACCCCTTTCCGCTGCAGGTTATCCCCACCTACTTGTGGGCGAAGACTTTCCTGACAGTTCTCCTAGATTCAAAGATCTTTTCTAAAAACATTTTTGTTCATTATGGGCATTTGTGTGTGACTCCATTTTTAAAACCCCTGTAGTGGTGATTATTATTATTACATGTTATTAAATAATAATAACTTTGGTTCTACGAGACACAGGAGCACCAAACAAAGCTCAGCATGACGTCTGACAGCTCGAGCATTAATACAAACTGGGGGAACTTTCTTATAAGGACCTGTTTTGCTGTATGATGATGATTTGTTGCACTACTGGCACATATCCATGATGCTTGTGTTCTAAGGGTTCATTTGGAGCTGTGCAAGAAATTACAAATAATCATACTTGAGGTTCCAGTGTCAAGTGTAAAAAGAAAAGCATCTAATCATCTGTCTGGATGATGAACAATGCGAGGGTGGTTGGAATGTAGCCTTTCTGCAGCAACTGAAGCCCACCTCTAAGCAGAGCCAACATTCTAATGGTGTCGAGAGCAGCAGGGGGAAGTTCACCTCAAAGAGAAAAGCAGAAAAAGCTCCACCGGGCTAGAAAACACCGGTAGAGGAGGAACAAGCTTCAATGTCAAGTATATGGTTGCACACAAGAGTGATATGTTATCACACCAACACTGGCACAACAAACAATGTCTTGTGATTCGCTGAAGGCATTTAGCTGGACTGCATATGTGACCAAACACTTATTCCAGCTTTCACTCACAAAAAAAATGCATTACTGCCCACATTTCGCTCTTCCAGATTATAAAATGTGTGCGGCCAAAGTGAGACATATTGACGGGGCTCACAACCACAGCAAGTGAAAATTCAGTGTAAAGCTACATCAGCCGACATAACACAAACTAAAAATACCCTTTACTGGAGGATTATGGCAAAACCCAATATAAAACCATGTCATCTTAAAAAAGCTCCTTAGGATTAAATAAACCCTCCCGACACTCAACATGTTGTTCATTTAAAACCCAATGGTGACAAACGCAATGGCATGTAAAATCACGTACCGTGCACAGATTGCTTCTGTATTGTTTTTACATACAATTACAGGACTATCGCACAATCTAGTGCTTACTACAGAAGGTCAAACACAGAAGGCTAAAAAAAAAAGAAAAAAGAGATGATGATGCTGGGTGCACTAAGAAAGCTTTGAGCCATTGTAGGGATTAAACTCTCTCATGCACACACACTTGCACATGCTTATGCACATGTACAAAACATGCACAGATTCATCTCCAGCATGAACAGCGTTAACAATCATTAGTTTGTGGTTTGCATGTTCCATGTTTGCATGTTCCATGGAAGCAGCAGTGCAATGCACTGCCTAGTCTCGTTTACTATTTAATGGTTATGGATAGGCTGAAACTCTTCTGTGAAATAATGGTCATATGGCTCTGTATTCAAGAGTCCCCTGTGAAAATGTGTGTGTGAGAGTGTGTGAATGTGTGTGAGAGTGTGTGAGTGTGAGCGAGTGAGTGTGTGTGTGTGTGTGTGTTGGGAGTCGGGTGGGGGTTGCTCTCAAAGGGGAAAAAGAGCATGGGGTACAACACCAGCATGCACAGCACTGAGTGAAAGAGAAATGGACAAGAATTCTGCACTTACTGACTGACCAAAAGAGACAGAGTCTGATCTGTTAAGCGACCCATGCAGAAGTCTAAAACAGCTCCACCTGAGGCTGACTGGGGCTGGACGGCAATGCGAGAGCACAGACAGGACTGTCTCTGTGCCCACATTACCAATGGATTCTCTGTAGGAGTTTGTAGGAGATTTGAACCATGTTGGGGCCAAAGATTGCCTGAGGAAATATGTTTAAAGGGAGAGAACATTCCATGGTTTCAAAAAAAGCATGGGCAAAGACAAACGGCCCAGCTGGTCCCCATGATATACTGTTTCTTTTAAAGAAGTTGCTTTCCTTGTTTTCACATTTCAGTGTTACCTTCAATAGTCAACAGTGTGGTTATGTAGTTATGTGGTTAAACAGTAAAAACGAGTTGAACTTACAGTACACTTTGCTGATTTGTGAGCGTCAACAAGTGGGAAATCCCACATGCACACAGATTAGCAAGTGTCTTACTCATTGTAGCTGTGGGCTGTGTGTGGGCATGACAATTTGCATGTGGTGAAAGTTTAACAGGAATTTTTTTCCATTTCCTACAGATACATGTTAACATTCAGTGACCTGGAGATCTGTATGTTGTATAAATATCTAAAACAACAATACAATGACAAATGAGAAGAAATAGAATCCACATACTAGCAGTCTTGGCCAAGGACACTCTCTCTTCCCTTCTCATTTATCAGAACAAAGCTTAAAGCTTCTCTACTGGAATCAAATCATGATTCATGTTTAATTTTACAAGATATTACTCCCGAAACGGGCATCACTTTAAGATAATTAGCCAAACATGCTCCCCCAGCTTGGTTGAGTCAGTGGCATCACGACTATGAGTAAGGCAGCACAGGACAATAGCTCTGGCAAGAATCCAACAGATACAGTAAAAAGTGTGTAAGGCTGAGAACACTACACTCAGTAACACTTCTCAAGGCGTGTTATTTTTCACCACAGAATAAGCCGTAAGTTCCTATCAGAAAATGTTTCTCCGACATGGCAATTCCTGACCTTTACCATCTGACGACGAACAAAATATAATGCGTCACTCCTGCTAAAGTTTGCCTGATGCACCAATCTTATCAACTGTGCATCACTGAAAATAATACTGCAGCATGTTATAGTAACATTGAGTGCTTTCACATTTTAAATCTGCCTGAAACATTTCTGAAAAATGCTTTCACCTAAAGGGTGCAGACCAGTTTGTGACATTTAAGATGTGTGTACTGTGGCCTGTCTGGTGTTCTGCACAGAAGATGCTGTCATATCAGTTTTATCAAATAAACAGCGGGCAGGAGAGGTAGTGCCTCCGAGTCTCTCTGTAATATTTTCTCCATTCAGCAGTCATTTTCAAATAGGGTGGAAAATAAAACATAGTCCTTTTGTAACCGATATTTTGAGAGCAATCAGTAACAGGCAGTGATGAACACACCCTACACGACTGTACCTGCTCAGAATGCATTCTAAAACAGACCTTTGCCATGCCTTGTAAAATCAGTTTATGTCCTCTCAGCACACAACAAAACATCTACATTTAAATTATACTCACTTTATGATTACTGCAGCTTTAACTGAAAATACTGATTACAATATGGAGATGGAGCTACTTCAAAAATGTGTTAATTGCAGCACCTCGCAATTAACTAATTATAAAGGCCAAAAGCGCAGTTTACATCAGTTCACAGTTCACTGTGTGTCTGATCTTCAGTTTTTGAAGAACTGAAGAACTGAGACTGCTCAAATGACAGGAGTTTTTTCATGTTTATAGAGGTGAAATACATTCCTCTAGAGGGTTCTGGAGCTACTCTCATCTCAATAATTCATATTGGACAAATTGCAGTGATGGCAAGAGTGGAAATAAGCCTGGACTACGAACAGGTCGAGGGAAGCAGAGCACCCTCCTGGACAGAGATGTTGGGGCAGCCAACATACAGATGAAACTCAGGCATGGGCCAAACTGGCCAAAGCTGCATTTTCCGGTGCCATAGCTGCAACAGGGAAGATACGCTGAAACAGTGTGTCTTCCCAAGGGTAATGTGTATGTAAATGATGGAACAGTGCGACATCTGGTCCTGTGGACAATGCACTGAAGGGCCCTGGGTAAGGAGGCAGGGAAGCTGCATGGCCACGCAAAGATGCTCTAGAGGAAGCCAGCAAAGAGTCCCTGTCTAATTGAATCATCTGGAGAAAATTTCACACAGCCCCCTGCTCCTTTGCACAGAGGAATTAAAGGGGATTACATCCCAGTCCAGCCCAAGCCTGAGAACAATGGTCAGTAATCTGTGCTAATTCCCCCACCTAATCAGGGGTGAGCAGCTCTCAGGCCAGGGGTTTGGCAGGGGGGCCATGCCTGCCATCACTGCCTCCAGTCAAAGAGCATCAACAGGGTGGAATTAGTAGGGATGTTAACAATTCATTTATTCTCTTAAATGCACTGTGAATCATTCTTGCAGATTCATTGCATCAATGGTCTAATGACAAAGCACTGCATGTGTTTTAAATGGATTACACTGTATCTTTACAGAAATAGAATTAATAACACTTCTAAGTGTTAAAATCACATTTCTTTTAATGGAACCACCAGCCCTGACTGTGTGCTACAGTGGCTCACAGGACATTAAGATAAAATCCATAGAGAGGCACTGGTTTTGTACAGTCACACTACTTTTGTAATGAAATCCATATTAGAACTAAACTGTTAAACGCCTGGAAATCAGCCAGCTCTATAATGTAAACAACTTGATCCAGGTTAATGTAATCACCCTGTTTTTGGATGCTGATGATACACTTAAAACTAAAATGTTGGGCATTTCATATTTTTGTGTGATACATGTCGGCTGCCTCTTTCATTTCAGACTTTATTTGATTCAAAGTATTTAAACTGGCAACTGATTTTACATGTAAGAAGTTAAAATGTCAGTGTCAATTGTTAAAGAGAAAATTCTGTCATTTCTGATGCAACCTTGGCTAGCAGAAGGTACTGCAAAGTGTCTTTCGTGTTCGTTTACCCCAAGTAAGCTGTGCTCCCAAAGCTAGGCTGCGGCTGAGAGAGCTATGAAGGATCCTCGTTTGTGTTAAATAATTCAGGACGGAATGGTCTACCAAGGCTGCCTTGTCACATCACTGGGAAGGACTGGGCGCGCAATTCAACTGAGAAAATACTGCTGATGTAAGTGAAAGTAAGCTGGCAAACTAAGCACTGATGTGAATGATGCAATGTGGCTGGTAAAACATCGATCTATTTGTAGTTAAATGCTCTCCTAAATGCTTAAAACTGTAAGTCACTGAAAACAGGTGCATTTTACAACCTGCACTCAATTTATACCCCCCTAAACAGACATACAACTAAAGGTCACTGTCAGTTTAGCTGTAAAGAAATGAAAGCTCACACCTGATGTTTCTCTATAATTTACTTGCCTAAATAAATGAACTAAACTAAGCTGCGTTTGAAATGAATCGCAAAACAATACATATGAATCACTTGACTGATGCATTAAATGAACTCGTGTCAAAAGCGGAATGCAGATCAAAAGAAATGTGATAACAGACCTGACGTTCAAAGTTTTGCACCATACGTTAATATTTTGACAGGAAATTGCTTTTATTTGTTGTCACTGATAGACTGCATTAGTGTTAATCCATTCAGGGTGAGCAAGCAGCAGGAATCTGCATGCAAAAGACTAATTTGAATATACTTAAGATTGGCCTGTTTAATATTCGGTAGGACAGGTAGCTCCTAGATAGTGGTAGATAATCACTGTCACAGCTGGCATGATAGGCAGAGCCATAGAGAATTCACTGACTCAGTGCTAATAAGCCGTTTCTGCATGATAACACTTGCTCAATTTGTAAGTTCCAAGCAGCAGTCTACTTACAGAGCACTTTGTCAGTTGGGCATTTCATTAATTTAGCCATATGTGAGGGAATATATTTCTTAGCACAGTGTCAAAAGTTTCCTGTCATCGAATTAGGCTCATGATTAGTGAAGAGAACTAATAACGGAATGACTTAGCTCTTTTAAGCCGCTGCCTTTAGTAACGCTTCAGAACTGAGCCTCCGTGGGTCACCCCGAGTTCGTTTTTAAAGTTTTGGGCACGAATTGACCACTTCCACTTTCTTTTCTTGAAATGACAGACAAATCCTTTTGCTCAGGGGGAACCAGTCAACACTAAAGCACTGTACAGTCCCTCTTTTCACTCCAAACAAGGCACTCTCTCAGCAACTACTTCCAGCTGACACTCTCACCAAACACCAATCCAACATGAAAGAACTCATTTCTATGGAAATATGGAACCTAGCAATAAACCTTCTGAAGTTTTCCAAATAAAAATACTTTAATCCTTTTACATCTCGGGAGTGCAGAGAGGCTCAAAGCCACTAATATATAGGTCAAGCGGTTCAAAAGATTTCTAATAATTTAAAGGTGAGAAAAAGACAATATAATTCTCTGAAAGTATCCAAAGTTCACCAACAAGCTGAATGCTGTCTGAACTATTTGAGATTCAACGTAATGCCTCTAAAAATTCAGACATCATTAAAAGGTGAAAAAGGTAAAACCTTTTTTCATGGTGAAGATGAGGTACAGCATCACTAGAATTATTTACTTTCTCCTTGACCCCAACTCCCATCCCTGCCCGCGCATACAAAGCACAGTTGCAGAGTAAAGGGCCGTTGGCTAGTGCCTATAAAATGTGTGTAAACACAAGAACGGGGGACAGCATCGCTGGGTCCAAGACTTCAGTGCAAAAGTGTTTTTTGGTCAATTTTCACACCAAACTTCACTCTCATCAGAACAGCTGGAACATGTCTACGCTCAACAGACCCTGCTTCAGTTAAGATAAAAACAAGAAACTTACATTGCGGAAGGACTACTGGAAAAGCTCAGTAACCTTGGCTTATTGAGGGCACTAGGTCCTCAGACCATATCATCACCTGACGGCACTGGCCGAAGGAGCGGATATCGCAGTTGGCATAGAAAGAAGTGGAAGTGCAGCAAGTGGATGGGGGACCATGCTATGTTGAAAGGCTGGCCAACCTACTCAACAATGTCTGGATTAAAAAAAAAAAAGGTACAACATCCAAACTAACACACGGCTACCCAGATTACTGACATGCTAATGTTCTGCCCGGACAGAAGTGCTGTGCTGACTGGTAAATTCCAAGGTGGGGGCCAGTGTGCCTACATCACTGCCAGGTGTATGAACACTAGCCTCTAGCTACTGCTCACCTTTGCTGGAGTTTGTGACTGTTAGATGTGGATCCTTTTATTCCGTTCTTCCAAACATTTTTTTTCTCAGGGATGCATGATGGGTCTTAGATTTAGTTGACAGACAAGTGTATAAAAAATTGTCTGCATTAGAACTTTCAAGAAATGTCTAGGACAGCATTCCATGTTTAAACAAATAAGGGTGTTTCAGCACCATCTTAAATTTTGTTCAAATCATGTCTATATCATGAATGGCCTCCCAAAACAAAGGCATGTAAAATATTTGTTTAAATCTTATGTTTGCATATTTTTCAGCCCTTAATGTTATTTCTTTATTTAGTCTCAAAATAACCTCTGAAAAGCCAGGTTTGGGCATAAGTATCGTGAAGTAGTGCTCCTAGGCCTGTCAAACTTTGGTGGATGAAGGGCAAACATGTTTTCTATCTGCCAAAACCATTAAACATCATGCCATTTTGTTTTTATAAAGCCCCCAGACTTGGGAAAAAAAGTATAATTCATACAATTAGAGCGCTACTGAAGGTACTGCAAACCTTCATTACTGGGTTGATAGTGGCCTAGTGGGTAAGACACTTGCCTGTGAACCTGATGACCCCACCGACTTAACCCAGGACACTTAACCCTCAGTTGCTCCACGGGCGCTGTCCCTGTACCTAATGACTAAGTCGCTCTGGATAAGGGTGCCCGCAAAACGCCACTTTACCTTGACAAGACCACATTTGTGCACCAATATGGCATCAAATCATAAACCTTTTTTCCAATTACAACCCTTTATTAATTCTGTACCAATCTTTGAGATCTCTACCACTGATTTACATGAATATATGAATAAAAAGGTGGCATGTTTTGGGCATCTTCCTGGTATGTGGGAAGCTAATAGCTACATAAAAGTGTACAAGGAAACTGCTTGGTTAGTAAGAGTACAATGTGCTTGTTTTTCATTCAAACAAAAATAGACACAGAGATGAAGAGATCATTTAACATTTTAATCATTTATTGGCACAGACATGAGGATCAAGAATTGTGAGAAATAAGGATGTGTATGTTCACTGGAATATGAGGCATTCAGGATGCAAAATGTGTCTCCAGTAAAGTGAAAGTGAAATCTCTGGTATAAATAGGAATAAGAGGTATTCTAAACAGCCCTCTCAGGCTCCAGGGGGGACTCTAAATGTGTTTCCACATAAAAGCTTGGATGTATTTATACACATAATATCACAGTATGCATGTTAGAAAGCTATAAACTTTCAGGTGTGCTGACATGCCTGTTGAAACATGTCCACCCATCAGTGTATGTCCTTACAAGTACTTTACAGTGAGAACACATTTGTAAGAGCATCACACTGGCTTCGAGGCCTCCTGGTGCCATCTCTTGTCCCCAGGTAAACGACGCACATACACCCAGAATTCCACAAGATGTAAAAGGAAACATGATTTATGAGATCAGACCACAATCTTCTATTGCTCCATTGCTCTGACACGCACTAGACACAGCTTGACCAGTCTGCAGCTACGCAGCAAGGAGTGATGAACTGTGTGTTCCAACACCATTCTACAAGAGCCAGCATGAACTTTTTCAACCATTTGTGCTACAGCAGCCCTTCTGTGAGGACCAGATGGGCTAACCCTCACTCCCCATGTGCATCAACGAGACTTGGGCACCATGTTGCTGATTCACCAGATGTCCTATTTTGGATCACTTTCAGTAGGTACTAACTACTACATATCACAAACACTCCACAAGACCTGCCGCTCTGGAGATGTTCTGATCCAGTCCTCCAGCCATGACAGTGTGGCCCTTGTCAATGTTGCTCAGATCCAACATCTCACAAGGCCTGCAGCTCTGGAGATGTTCTGATCCAGTCCTCCAGTGTGGCCCTTGTCAACGTTGCTCAGACCCTTCGCTCATCCATTTTTCCTGATTCCAACACATCAACTTCAAGAACTGACTGCTCACTTGCAGCCTAATATCCCACGACTTGACTGGTGGCGGTGTAACAAGATAATCAGTGTCACTGACTACATCTGTCAGTGGTTTTAATGTTGTAGTTAATCAGTATATATGGCCTAAAGTATGTGGACACCTAACTATCACACACCTCTGAGTTCACTGGACATCCCATTCCTAAACTATGGACACTGAGCAATAACGTAGGGTAAACGTACCAATTAAGCTCACCCAAATCTTTGGTGGAACACTTTTTAAGTAAAAGGCATTATTTTCACAGAGAAATGAGAATTTACAATGACACATTAATCTCTCATTTAATAGTTTATAACTTCATTAAAAAAAAGAATGTAATTAATTAAAAAGATATACAGCTTTAAATGCAAAACGTCTGGGGTGTGCTTTAAGAACACCCCTGTTCCAAATAAGCTCACATGCTCACAATTGTTAATTTAGTTGTAATTTGTATTGTTTTTATATAATAAAGGTCACAAGAGTTTAAAAAAAAAAACATTAACATGAAGTATGATATTGTATGTGTTGCACTGTAAACATTTTTACTTTAAAAAATGATAAGGCCCTTGATGAGCCTCTACACTGATATGCTCCTTAGCCCTCTGTGTCTGTGCCTTTCTGTCTATTCCATATGTCCTAGACAGCTGCAAGAGGTTCCTGATGGCACCCTCTAGATAAAGACAACATGCGTCTTTCATTTTGGGGCAGGAGCTGTAATTCTGCCTTGGTTTTGTCATCTTAAATCAGTGAAAATAATGTATTGCTTATAAACTTTAAATAAGATTTTTAAACTTTAATTGAGAAGAAAGCTGACAATGGTTTTTAAGACTATTTATGAACTATTCACATTGTGAACATTGGCAGGTAGTTATCAGAATATGCAGAGGCATGATTGGCTTAAAAAATACAGGGAATATTTAATAACTACATTTATTAATTTAGATATCAAGCAGGAAAATTACTTGTTTTTTCTTTACACAATTTGTGTTCAAAGCTACAAGTGTGCTTCTTGGGTACTTGAGCTTAATAGGGGCGTTTACCCCATATGGTTAAAGGATAATACTTTATCACATTTCATTTATAAAATGTATTTTCTTACTCTTGTTTCAATATAAGATAAACAACTATATAATAGCAACAATTAAAATTAAGAGGCAATGTTTTTTTGTATAATACAGCTTGAATTAAAAACCATGGGAAATTAACAAAAGTATTTTTCAACCCAAACTCTTAACAAAATCTGAGACTTTGTTGTGCCATTGAATATTGGAAATAAAAGGTCCTAATCAATAAGTGACAATGCAGATACTTATGCAAATGTTAAACAAAAATTATGGAAAACTGCGATATTTGATGTGCCAGGAAAACTCACTGTAATCTGCTGTTTTATGCACAGCAGGTGAGGAAACATCTGCCCAAAGACACAAGAGATGCTCCAGAGACAATTGCCAATTTGTGACAGGATCATGACGGCTCTTCGCAGTCCTACTCTGTAACAAATGGGCACCACCATTTCTTATACCCCCTTGTGGATTTCCACCCAAATGAATGCCGGGCTCGTTTCTCTCTGCAAGGTTGCTGTTGGAAAAGTTTCTCTCGCTGCCTCATTAAACAGCGGGCTGCACGAAAAATGTTCTCAGTATGCTTTGTCACCCTGTATTAGGCACCCAGCCGAGCATGTAAAGCCTGTAATGTGTCTAATATAACATGACCACTCTTCCCTATGGGTGCTTCAGCTTGAGTGTATGAGCAAAAGCACCCTGCCCAGTTCCCTACTGACCACCTGCACAAGAACACCTGGGATATTTAAAAAACGGTTTATTTAAAAAAAAAAAAAAAAAAAAAAAAAAGAGAGAGAGAGAAAGAAAAAATTGACATTCAATAACAGCATGCAGCCTGAAAATTAAATGAAAAATAAGAAGAAACATGGCACAGTGAGCAGAAGGGGAGGGAAAGCGAGGCAGTGTGAGGCAGGCCAAGCGAGATATGCTCACCACAGATGCCCTTGAAAGTGTCTGCCTCATTACTGCTGCAGAAACACTCAGGGCTGATGGGATGAAGATGTGCTCGTACAACAGACCTTCTCAGTCAACCCCAAGTGGACACTCACGGTGTCTAAATGTGTCCAGACACCTGTTCTAATTACTGAATTCAGGTGCATCTATTTCTGACACAGGATTTTTCCACTTAAAAGCACTGCCAACAGAATAGGAAGCTCTGGAGAACCTGCACAGGAGCCTAAAGTCACAATACCCCAATGTAAGCATCATCTACAGGGGTATAAAGTCACAAAGCATTGGGATGTGGAGCAGTAAAACTGTGTTTTCTGGAGTGATGGAGCTCCATCCAATACTTTTGGGATACGTTGGAGTGGGGTTTGTGGTCTAGTACTAATCACCTGATCTGCATTACGCAATAAAATCCTCACAGCAATGTTCCAACACGTAGTGCAATTAGAGGCAGTTACTGCAGCAAAGAAGGGCCGATTCATTTCTAACACTAGGGCTGGCCTGAACAATTCAAATCCTCAAGAGACTGTTTGTCACACTGGTATTTGTTTGTCTAATTAGTCTTAGTAATCTTCGTCCTTTTTAAGGAACAATCCCACTCCATCAGAGGGAAAAAATTGCTCCTGGGCAGCAAAAGCAGACCTGTTTTCGGTGATGAAAACATAATTATCAGCTTTTCCTGGATTTGGTGTCAAAGAAGAGGAGCCTTCACATTACTATAGCACAGGAACTGCAGGGCAGAAACATTTTAGTAAATTACTTGGAAAAAAAATCTAATTCTGCAAAACAGAAAACACTTAAATAGACATAACAATCGCCAGGACACAAGGGCTTGCATTCTGACAGATGCAGCTTTTATTTTTCTACATTGTTTGAATGCAGCAGATGCCTTTTACATTTTATATTAAGTTGAACAAGCCAATAGAATTGATTGAATATTACCAAAGCAAAACATTTTTACATAAAGTTACCATTTTGAAGATTTTCCAGCCCAGATGTACTTCACAAATACTTAATTTGTTTCTAATCCCATTCATTTATTTATATAAATGACAGTCTCCTTGGAGCAACTCGTGGATGAGGGTCTTGCTCAGGAACCCAGTGGTGGCATGTTGAAGGTAGGATTCAAACCCATGACCTCTTGGTGCAGAGGCAAGTATCCTACCCACTAAGCCATCACCATGCACATTTTCAAACATTCTATCTTTTAACCAATCTTTTACTGCCAAAATGCAGTGATGTATTAAAAATTCAGTTATTTTTGAGAGTTCCATTTTGGATCCAAGCTTTCGATAATGGCACTTCAACCAAGACTAGCATACAAAAGCATGACAGAATAATTATGAAATGGCAAGACAATGTGGAAATTCATGATCCTGTGATCATTTTCAGTGCCATTCAGCCTCTTTCAGGTTGTTTTAGACAGAATGGGAGAATCTTATTTGAGTGCAAAGCCATGATATTCCCACTCCTTAAGAGCAAAACAAGCCACAGGGCCTTCTACGACAAAGCACAAACAGATACCCTGCAATTAACTCTCCAAATGTCCCCTCAAACAATCTCTTGGGATCACTTAGTCTTCTCATGAAATGGAATCCAATGTTGGTAGAGAACTCAGTTCTTTAGTGCATCTTCTTTAGTGCTTACTCTCTTTTTTTCTAATGATAAATGGAGCAGAAAGCCTTCCCTCAGGCATCACAAAAGCAAGCAGAAGCTCTTTTTGACCTTTAGTGCTTGATGTCGTGAAGCCATCTGACAAGTGAGATCATAATTAAAGGGTAGTTCATGATGTGACCTCCTTGGAAAAGGAAAATTCACAAGGAACATTCTGTTCTACATCCATACGGGGATACTGTTGCTAGAAAATGTAACAAAAATGTGGCATTCTGAATTAGCAGGCAGACCTGTGGCGCAACAACAAAAAAAATCTGCTGTCTAATAAAACCTGGAAACCCATACATTTAATTGTAAATCCCAAATATTGGAATACAGTCCGTCATTCCAAATATCTGATTAGTATTCAGGCTACTCATGTTGATTGGCAGATCAATAGCATCAATAATTACAACACTGCTATTTCAATATACACTACATGAAAAAAGTATTGTGACACCTGTTTTTTCAGGGTTTGGGCTAGGGCCCTTACTTCCAGTGTAGGGTAATCTTAATGCTTCAGTACACCAAGACATACAGGACAACACCATGCTTCCAACTTTGTGGACCCAGTTTGGGGAAGAATCTTTCTATTCCAGCATGACTGTGTCCCACTGCACAAAGCAAGGTCCATAAAGTCATGGCTGGATGAGTTTCGTGTGGAAGAACTTGACTGGCCCGGATAGAGCCCGGACCTCAACCCCATCCAGCACCTTTGGGATGAACTGGAACAGAGGGTGTGAGCCAGGCCTTCTCGTCCAACATCAGTGTCTGACCTCAAGAATGAATGGCCACAAATTCCCAGAGAAACTTCAGAATCTTGTAGAAAGCCTAAAAGAGTGGAAGCTGCTATCGCTGCCAAGGGGGGACCAACTCCATATTAAAGTCTAAAGTTCCTGTTGGTGTAATGGTCAAGTGTCCCAATACCTTTGTCCAGATAGTGTGTCTAACCTGTAGAAGATACCATCATTGCCACCTTTACATCTAGCTACACAATCAGATAAATCAGAATCAGAAACTTTTATCTCTGCTTTATTCTCAGGCCCTCTGTAACACTGATTAAACAAGTGATTGAGGATATGCTTAGGGTCCTCATGCAGTTTCTTACAGCACTTAAAACAAGTGAACCTGATTACTGACATGTCTGTCGGATAAATCATTCCATTCTTTATGGCTATGGAAGAATATTAGGACACCAAAATCTGGTGTAAGAACCTTAAAGCAATTTCAACTGATTATCAAAAAGCAAAAAAAGAGAATAAGTGTCTCACAATTGTTGCCAGTCCACATCAAGGACATTAAGAAAAGCCTGAGTCCCTTAGGAATCAAAGTGCATTAGCTTGCACTAAATTCCCACTCCTTCCTGAAGCAAACAGCAGAGCACTACACAAATCCCCTTGTATCCTTTTCTATATCTTTAGTTCCTCTATCAGAACAGAGAGAGTAAGAGAGCAAGGGAGAAAGCCCGAGCAGAAAAGGAATAGCAAGTCAGTGGAGTGATAGATGTTTAAGTGCATAAGAGAAGTAGCCCAGGCGCCTGAGGGAAGGAAGGGGGAAAAGAATGATAAAGCAAAAAGACCCTGCAACAGCAGCTACAACATCCAGAGCCTGAGAGGTCAAAGTAGTGACATGCAAAGTTAAGGAGATTACACAACCAGAGCACTGAGAGCATGTACTGTGACAAGCGAAATCCGGATCTCGGTGTTGTGTGGCCAAGCAAAGTGGGTGCCAGCACATACTTATCAGTCAGAAGTGCATGCTGTGCACACAAGGGGGGAGGGGCGGGGGATGCTGAAAACAATGCAAATTAGGCAGGTATGGAGGTTGGCTATGTCAGCAGCCTTGCAAAAAAAAAAAAATCCATCTGGGTATAAAAACAAAACCCCACTAACAATTTTGAGACCGTTGCATAATCAACATACCCGAAATTCATGGCCATGACACTGGTAATGAAAAGCAGCTTGGTTTCTGAAAGGGTTCTTATAAACAACAAATAAACAGCGAGTTAAAGTTTGGGCTATGTGAAATAAAAGCAGCCACGCCGAGCTGCCTTTCTTTCCATTTAAATCATCGTTCTCCATCTGGCAGGGATTGTGGACATGACAGAACAGTCTCCCTGTCTTTTTATTTCTCTTCCTGTCAGCCCATTCACCCGCCAAGAGCTTTCCTCTGGCTTCTCTGAACGATCTTCTGAACGAGCAGAGGTGTCTGGTATCTGAGGGGGCCATTACAGGCACAGACAGACAGACAAAAAGACGGAAAGAAAGAGGGAGACAGACGTTCTTCAGAGAGAGCGGGGGGGTAGAGAGAAGGAGAGAGAGAGATTGATTTTGTTTTCTTGGAGGCGTAGCATGTGGGTGATCCAGATTCTCTCCTTGCCCTTGGTATCAGCTTCACTCATTCTTCCCCAGAGTCCACATCTGACAAGCTTTGGAGGAGCCCTGACACCTGCTGAAATATAAAACGATCCCGAATGTCCTTCTTTAATGCCAGCAACGCAGGTGGGTTAAGAACTAAAAAAGTATTTTACTTGAACCAAACAACTCATTCCAATTAAAAGATTTAACTGGACTGAACGGATGTGCCTGGTGGCTCAAAGTACCTTCCTACCTAAAAGCAATTCCAGGACTTGACTAAAGTTACCTCTGAAAGAGGGTTCATTAAAAATACTAAGGGCAGAAGCCACAGCAGTGGAACGAGAGGGCTGTGAAAACCTGGAATGAGTTCTCTGGCATTAGTCCAGTCACTAGGAAAAATATCCAGTACAACCATAGTTTTAGACTGTGGCTTCAAGGCAAGGCCTGTGGTATCAAAAAAAGAAAAGAAAACTGCAAATTTGTGCAAAAAACAAGCAACTACAACCAATATTTTACTGCCTACCCATACTTTAGTCAGTTGTCAACTGTACAAATGGCTGTGT
Organism: Alestes dentex; assembly: GCA_037576975.1. Taxonomy (NCBI): domain Eukaryota; kingdom Metazoa; phylum Chordata; class Actinopteri; order Characiformes; family Alestidae; genus Alestes; species Alestes dentex. Next base: position 10,487,042 of record JBBIGA010000132.1, on the reverse strand, counting down.
GGGCCACAGCACTTTTGAGTCATATTAGTATCTTTACACATACCCACTCCACACATTCCCACTCTTTACACATAGCCTCCATATAAGGCTACATTAGTGCAGGCTAAAAATAATAACATTTTAAAGCTGAGAAAAGACATCTGAAGCAAAATTATAGTTCTGGAAGGGCAGCAACAACCCAGTGTCTGAATTCCCCTCTGAACAACAGACATTTGCCATGGCGTAGTGCTAATCATCATTTATGGACTCACAAATGTCCTGCCAAGAGAACAGAATGTCACTTTGCATAAACTAAAGTTCAGGGAGTCATGTTTTTAATTATTCAATGCATGGAAAAAAAAGTCAAACATCTCAGTGGAAAAAGTGATGCAAGTTGAAACACTGTTCAGTGTGAAAGCACCAGGACAGCACTCTTTGGCAAATGCTAAGCTTACATGCAACGACTATTGTAACGACAAAACTAAGATTGCAATACATCCCGTTCAGCAGAAGGGACTTTGCAAAGGATAAACAGTCTCACTGGCAGCCAAGAGCTGCACTGGAATTCTCTGGCAATTTGCTCTTTGTGGTTTAAAGTACACACTTGGCATTAGCGTGTGCCCGGTTCCTCGCAGGGAATGTTTGTTTCTGATGAAGGCCCTCAGCGCCTACCTTTGTGCCCCTCCGAAGAGCTGTAAAAGAGCCTGGTCCCCCGGCCTGAGTGTCTCAAAAGCCAAGGAAAGGAAACAAGTGCTCCATAAATCTCCCCTTGGAGGGTGTCTCCAAACAGACCGCCGCAAATTATCTGACAACTGTGGCATGTTGCTCCAATTAATTCTTCATCGAGGTTACACACGTTCGGACACATTTCACGCTTGTGTTTTGCAAGCTAGGCGAGTGATTTGGGTCTGGTGTTTGGTGTCAAAATTGATCGTTGTAAAGCGCTAATGAGTCTCCCCTGTTTGTACAAAAGAATGAAATAATGACAAACCATTTCTGTTGGTTTCCTCATTATGAACAGGGCCCTACAACAATGTAAAAAGCAGCCAATAGAATAAAAAAGGACTTAAGTTTTGATGGCAACGATACATAATATACGGGGCAGCTGGTGGGCTAGTGGTTAAGGAGTTGCCCCTGTGATCAGAAGGCCTTGGGTTCAAATCCCAGGACTGTTCGTGATACCACTGAGGTACCTTTGAGCAAGGTATCGTCCACACACACACTGCTCCCCGGGCACTACGTCAGTGGCTGTTCACTGCTTTACTTGGTGAATGGGTTAAATGCAGAGAAAGAATTTCGCATTGTTCACACCGGGTGCTGTGGTGTGTTCACGCGTGACTATGAAGGGGCCACCTTACTTAACGCTCCCAGTCTGTGTTACCAAATTGGTTACTTGCATACAACAGTGTATCATAGCTCTGTTCACCACTACTGACTAGCGTGTCTTTGATTCTATTGCTGTGCATGTTGTAGGGTTGTTTTAAAAGAAGACAGTGTCAAGAACATCTTGAAATTTTTTTAAGCACAATTTTGACCTCTAGGCCAGGTGGCATGTAAGCACTACTGATGCACATTGCTATCAAAATCAAATCTGTATTTGTAGATAATTGCTTTCAAAATATCAGCATTGGATAGACATTTAGATTCAGCCAATATTTCAGTCAGTTTTTTTATTTATTTACTTGAACTTACAGATCTGCTTGCTACTTATTTAATTACTTGCGTAACAAACAATTAAATGTTGCATATCCCTATGATGCTAATCCACTCAAAATGAGTCCTGGATTCAAGAAGTTATGGTTCTAATGTCCTTGGAATCCAAGTGTTGATTTAAACTTCTTGATATTTGAATATCAGTTCACCTCCGACATCTTCAGAAGCACCTGGCGCCAAAACACCCTTTATGTGTTCTTTGCCGGAACGTTTCCAACATTTCCCTCTCTATCTGATGATTTCCACTGTCATGACTTATTCCTGTTACAAATTAGGTCACAATGATTTAATCTAATGTTGTGCCAGCCCATTCTGACCCCCTAATCAGAAGCTTTAACATCAGAGCTAGCTTCACCAAAGTGAGTGATACTGTTTTCATAAACAGCTTATATTTCATTTTTATGAATAAGATGAATTCCACACAATTGGGTTACATTCAGCACCACTGTAGTGATGTATGTATTTCATATACTGTAAAGGAGGTTTCATCATTTGTTGGCCATGAGATAAAAAACAGCAGAGATGATCAGCCTGCAAAAAGCAATTCCAAACCCTGCCCATGCATATTAGCTATATGAGTCAATGTGCCGGAGGCATCTGCTTCCTCCACTGGAAACCGGGTTTCTGGGAGGCCTTATTTATTTCACGAGGAGTTCATTTCTTTAACAAGAGAGAAAGCAGTCAGAAGCATAGAATCTTCTTTATGGGCAAAATATACAGTGCTACCAGTGAGAGTTTAAGGTTTCTATGGTTTCAGACCTGTCTAAAAGCTGAAACTATCAACTCGGCTCACAAAACAGTTACGATAAAAACGGATCTGCTCTGTGACTGTGTGTTTTTTGAGCAATGCAGAATTCTCTGAGGAAGAATATAAACCTAGAATTACACTAAGCCTTCCAGTTATGTGGTTGTGTCCCTCAGGAGTCGATGACAGAGATTTATGGAAATGAGACAAAGATATATAATGCTGCTATCAAGCCAGTGTCATAGTCTAGATGCCAGAACCATCAGCTGTTTTGTAAATGTACTGTTAGGCCTATATTTTCATAATCCATGTATGCAGTCAGAACTTTCTCTTACAAGATGTGTACATCACTACTTGTAAATCCTTCACAGTCTTATACGAAGGATAGCTTTAATAATGTTAATGACCTGAGGACTGGAACACTGTTAAAAGTACGTCTTGCAAACCTTATACAGAATGCTCTGTGCTATGCTACTTGCATTACAGCAAATGTAATGCAGATGAACACATTTCCAGAATGGAAATACTTGGGTTTGGATCACATAAATCATGTGTCTATTGTCAGAGGTCCTTGTGTATTTTTGGGAAGGAACCGTTTTACAGTATTTCCTCTGAGCATGCAAAGGAAACGCAACAATACTGAGAGATCAATAACTCTAATAGAAAAGGTTACCTTCTTAACCCTCCTAGACTGCTGGAATGAGGAAGAGAGGTACTATGTTTGAGACAACAATGGAGAGACCTAAATAAAAGATGATAACTGAGACTATATGTGTGTGTGTGTGTGTGTGTGGATTTTTTCTAACCATTGGTGGCCAAGATATACTATATCGAGTACCATTCCTCTCTTAGTGGCGTATAGTAGAAAACAGACCTTCCTGAATTGCACATAATTTTCCTACCTTACCCAAATGTATTTCAACACTTCACTTATGCTGTACCATGGAAACAGAGTACTGACAGTGAAGGCTCTGAATTTCCAGCTGCTTCTCTTTCAGTGATCTAGAAACCCAGAATCTCTGACAACTGTGGGCTACGTATCTCCATTTCGATTCTGGAAACAAGCTCATACACAGCGCATGCCAGCTCAATAGTGTAATTACACTGGTCTTTACACTGGCATTGCATCTTTGGAGATAATCATCTCTGTGGAGAAGGGAAACTGACCTGTATTTCCTCAAAGGCTTCATCGATGGTGGTCACCTGGTGTTGCTCGTGTAAGGCAGGCTCATCGCAGAAGAAGCAAACCAGACTCTTGTCACTGAGGCAGAACAGCTTGACCTTCTCATGGTCTTTGCACGGGTAGGAGCTCCTCTGGGCGTTGAGGATGGCATCTAGAGGGAAAGCAGAGTATCTCTCCACGATGTTGGAGAGCTTGAGGCTTGGCGAGAGAAGTGGGTCTGTGAAGGTCCTCCTGCACTCTGGACAGTCGCGTGTCCCGTGGGGCTCCTGCCTGTTCCAGTGCTCTGTGATGCACTTTCGGCAGAAGTAGTGTTCGCAACCAAAACTAACTGGGTCCTGGTAAATGCTCAGGCAAATGGAACACAGGAGCTCGTCCTTCAGACAACAAGCCATTTGCATGTACGGAGGCGTCTGTGCATGCAGTTTTGCAGAGGACCAAAATTGCACTGTTCGAATTGCAGTTTAAAGCTGTGCAGTTTAAAGTGAGCTTCCGCTGGAATTCTTCTTCAGAGAAGCAGCTGGACTATTGGTGAATCTTCTGGCTTCAGATTTGCTCCTGCTTTCTGGATTGTCCTGTTAAAAAAGGCAGAAGTGACAGAAAGGGAAAAGTTGGGTTGTGCAGCAACACACATAGAGGTTTTTGAAGAATTTGTGAAGAACCAAACCCAGTTCTAATTGAGATCATTCCCAATTATAGCCTCCAAATTTCATTTGATTTACTGACAAAAGACAAAAGCAATAAAGGTGGCACCAAACCTTGGGCACAGCTGATTTGGTCTATTATCACTTTCATTTTTCCAGAATGGAATGGCAGTGAGTTAAATCATTGGAAGGCTTACTAAAGTCACTGAGCAAAGACTGTCAACACAATTAAGAGAATTTCTGAGGTGGCTATGGCATTTTACAGGACATGGCACGGTTAGACACCCAGCATTAGCTGTGAAATAGGAGAGCTGCTGGTCTGTCCAGGGGCTCAGCTTTCTCCTTATCGTTTTAAGCACTGCCTCTCGTTGACGATCAACTGCAGAGAAGTTCAAATAAGCCCCTGTGCGAGTAGAAGCGTTTTTAAATTTGCTTGACACGTTTATTTATTTGTCTATACTGCTACAGGCTCGATAACTAATTAGCTGTCCAGCTAGTTGAGTCGCTAGCTAGCTAATGTAAACACGGCTAGCTGATACATACCCACCACTGAAAAAAATCACCTTAACGGTCCCCTCCTCACTCTGGACAGTCCGGACAGGTTATAGCCAGCAAGACAGCTCCCTTCTGCGTTTAAACATGACACGTTCTTTTGCTAAAACTACTATTTTCACACAACTTTAGCCCCCGAATCTGCAGAGTGAAGAACTCTCCTGCCTCCTCTCCTCAAATCCCCAACTGAGCGCCTCGGTGTCCAGGGAGGAGTGGAGCTCAGCAACGGCACAAACCAACTCTGCACAGAGGGGTGTCCTCTTAGTCACAAGCAGGCTGTAAATTATTGTGACATTAAGTTTATCCTAAAATATTAAATACCTTCACTGTACATCTCTTTATGTATATAAATCATCTTTCCGTGTTCACTTTACGGTCCAATTTTATCACTAGCAAACGTCGGGAGAGGAATGTATCCCCTCTGGAGAGCTAATGGTAGGCTCCCACTTGTCCTTTTCAATAGTCCCTAAAAGAGAAAAAAGTCAGTATTTGGAACGATGCATTTGGAATTATAAATTATATGTATATATGTAAAATAATTTTATTCCAT
>JBBIGA010000132.1:10467166-10481579 GCA_037576975.1 Alestes dentex | reverse complement strand
GAAATTCAAGACATTTGCCTTTGTTTTGTTTTGTTTAATTGTCATGTTGTCTGTTAACGTTGGACACCTGTGTTCCTCTGCTGCGTGATGTGTGATGACGTCATAAAACGACTAGTCGACTCGACTTCGACTATATTGACGGATAAGTCGTCTAGAAAAAATCTGGAGTTGTTAATGCCCTAATACATATATATACAGTTAACCCCCGCTCAAATGCCGTTCAGCATTCACTGATTTTTTTTTAGAACCTAGCCAATAATTGTTCACAGAAACTCCTGCTTTTTGCTTTTGCTTTTTTCGTGGCAATATATAATTTTTCATGCATTTTAGAGCTAAATTATTTTTAAAATATATGATCTACTAATTTTGTAACCTGAATATTAGTGTAAATTCAGCTACATTTCCATATAAAATATAACTGTATAATTTTTTGGTACTGTCGAGGGAACACAAAGAAAGCGCGTCTTGAGATGGTGAAATACCGCTTTACTCAGAGGCGGGAGGTTTGAAAGTAGACAATCCGAGAATGCTATTTATTTCTCCTTGCTGCCCTGTGACGCATCTCTGGCAGCTGCAGTCCAGAATTCCTGCAACAGTTTCCTGTGTGGAGCGTCTCGACTGTTTCTCTGAGTGTTCTCATGTTTTTCATTTTGTTCTTCTTAAAGCCCTGTATTTTTATTACTGTAAATTGAATGTCTGTATTACTTTATTTACCCTGTTTATACCAAAGAAAACGACAGTGCATACCAAAGAAAACATGCATGCATGAATTACAGTACAATCTATACAGGGGCAACATCGATACTTACATTCCAGCACTGCAGGAGTTCAATGTAAATAGTACAGTACAAATATGGGTTTACCTTTACATTTTCTTTAAGGGTCAAGTATTAAGCTGAGTTTTAAATGAAACTGAAGTGTTTTGGGAGCATATTTGGGGGTTTACACTACAAAACTAGGCATCTTTAGGCATTTTGTTTACCACACCACAAATTAGTGGTTTTTCACTATTCGTGGATGGAACGTAACCCCCGAGAATGTCAGGGGTTTACTGTATAGTTGTATATACGCACTCACGCACTCACGCAGTCACGCAGTCACGCAGTCACGCAGTCACGCAGTCACGCAGTCACGCAGTCACACACTCACACACTCACACACTCACACACTCACACACTCACACACTCACACACTCACACACTCACACACTCACACACTCAACACCAATGAAATACTTACGAAGACGGATTCAACAGCATAAAATGTGAGTAAATATTTAAAAAAAACATTTTTTTTTTAAATGTTTAAAAAAATTTGTTCTCCAAAGAGGATATTGTACAACTTAAAGAACTCAATGGCACATTGATAGCAAAATGAAAGATTTAGGGGACAATTTAAGCTACAGACTTCTTTGTTTTTCTAAGAGGGTTAAGAGGGGTGAAATCTAACCTTTAACAGACTAAAAAGATCATAGGGACAGCCCGAGCATAACTCATAAGTTTCCCCTCACCCACTGTATTGTTGATGCTCTCCCCTTTGCCATTGTTCTCCATGGTGACCTGCTGATTGCCTGCCGGGCACAACCTCTGGCCTGTGATTCCTTCACTGCTCTCCATGTTTTGGCAGTCACTGGCTGGAGAACACTGCAAAACCTGAGGTTTCTGCAAATGCTGCAACTGCTGCAGTAAAAGAAGGACATCAAGGCAAACAAATGAGGGTTTTAAAGTAATGTCTGAAGAGTTGAGATTCATTTATAATTAAGCAATGCTAATATTATTTGATTGTTTTGATGCAATTCAAAATTCTCTATTAAAAATACAGAGAATACAAAAAGGAACGTACTGTGCAATTCTGAATTTTAAAATAAGTGATTTTGGAATTTGAAAATGAAATCTGCAAATATTCAGTACAGAATCAATACAGTTTTACTTCAATTACAATGAATTAGACAAGTGTGTTGTTAAAACAAACTTGAAAACTTTCATTTTGTGTATTGACCAGTAGAAACTACTCACATTTTTCCCGAACATGAGACCTAATGAGATGAAAAGAGAACAATAAGATCCTTCCCATCATATCCTGTTCTCATAAATGATGATTGATTTAAATATTGCATTGTCATAAAGTGAGAGTTCATTAAAGAAGAGCACTTCACTGTTGACTGCCATATTTTAAACGCTCCTGTGGTTTCTCAGGTTCTCTCACAGCTATACATTAGGCTGTAATTCTGAAACTGTGTGAATATTTGCTTTAGGTGTGAGATTATGGGAATGAGAACACGTGAGATCAGACGCAGTGTGGTTTACAGTAAGTGGCACACTGGGGTGGATTCCAGTACACACAGTGTTAGACGTGCAGGCAGGTTTATTTAAGCACAAGGGTGTGATGAGGGTCATAGAAGGACAGTTCTGTGCATTATTGATACATACCTGGCCAACCCAGTTTATTTATCAGGGTTTTGAGTTTGCGCCTCATGCAGAAACATGCCAGCGCTAGCAAGACGAACACAATCACCCAAGGCACAAACGTCCACTCGGTTGCTGAAGGACTAGGGCCATCTAATGGAGAGATAGGGAACACAATATGACAAAACACATTTAGCCTGTGAAATGTAAAGGCCTGATAGTCAGTGACTAACCATAATATGCCAGGAAACACAACACATTAATATTCGGAATAACTGCAAAGCAAACAAACTAGTAGAAAAATGAACACCAGCAATAAATAGCCTGGAACCCATTATGACACCATACCTGCAGAGTTTTGCAATGACCCAGCCACAGCCGTGCTGATGGCCTTGGGGTTAGTAGTGGTAGGGAGGTCAGGGGATACGATGCGCGCTGCATCAGAAGCTGAAGGGATGGTAGTAGAGAGGACAGCCATGAGTGTAGGTGAGGTGGCTGTAGGGGTAGTGGTGGGTATAGAAGCGGTGGTGGGCATAGAAGCGGTGGTGGGTATAGAGGTGGTGGTTGGGATAGAAGAGGTTGTAGGGATAGAAATGGCTATGGGTATAGAAGCGGCCGCGGGTTTCGAAGGGGTCATTCTGTTTGAGGTCGTTGTTGGGTAGCCACACTCACGATCCTGAGTGGAAGAGCCTTCTTTAATTACTACCATCCCTTTACTGGCACAGCTGAGGAGGACATAAACAGAATATTAGATTAGGTATGTCACGAATTACAAGGCAATTACACTATCTACAATTTTCCAACCTGAATAACACATACTACACCAGTTTTTGTATGCTCCAATGTTCATTATTCTCCTCAAAATAGCTGTTTTTGATAGGTTTACAAATCCCTTTTCACAAGAATGCTGAAATATTATATTTTGCACCAAGTTGAGAAAAGGAGTCTGACTAGATTTTTGACTACCTACATCAGGATACAGACATAAACAGAAGATGTAAATTGCAAACAAAGTTCGCAGCACAGCTAACCGCTAAATCTATTTCTGTTTATTTTCAACTCTTGAAGCTGCAGTGTCTACATGCAGTGTCTACACGGAGCTCAACTCCATCAACTGTTTAACAGTTATAGTTAGTTTCAAAACAATAACCTAATTTAACATTTTAACATTGTCAGTTTAATATCGCTTATCTTTCTTCAGTCTTTTAGAGTAAGGGGCTGTGATGGGAAACGTAGGGGGAGTTTGGCCCTGTTACAATGATACAATGATAATCACACCTGAAAAATGTGTTGCAGAATTTCTTTGGGGCCTGAGGGGTTTAAATATGAGCCAACCAAACACTAAACATAGAGAGGAATACCAACATAATGAACAAATCAAAAAAATATCAGATTTTGTTGATTAAAATGTACCTTCTCAGACTAATCTTTAACTTTATTTCGGCAATTTGCATGATAACAGTGCATGTGTTCAAGTTTCCTTGTGCATGTGTTCATTTATATGCACTTTTTCACTTCAGTGGTTGTACTTTTTGGTTTGTTGTCTTCAAGTTATTTCAAGTGTACTGTTTTGGAACCTTTAAAGGAGGAGGTATAGCTTAGTCTTGCTCCATTTTTTATTGTATGGCCTGTTTATAAATGTGTTATTCCACTTGTAAAAATAATTGGCAGACTGCTTGGTTATTTCTAATATCATCAACAGCGACGGGCCTTTGTAAGACATGCAAAATCGCTTTCACCCAATAGGGTTGGAGTAGTAATGAAAGGTAAAGTGTGAAGTGGCTATTTTTGTCACGCCTGAACACAGCACAGCACAGCACAGCACACTACATAGTGTGAACAATGTGAAGTTGTTCTCTGTTTTTAACCCTTTCACCCGAGTGAAGCAGTGGGCAAGCAGCAGCGCAGCACCCAGGGAACGGTATCTTGCTCAATCAGAGGGGCAACTCCCTAACCACCAGACCACCAGCTGCCCCAAAGATCACAAAGAGGCCTCAAATCCTGCTGGTTTATTATAGAAGATTCCGTTCTGCAAAACGGCCTATCAGCAGCCAGTGATGCGTCTGAATCTGGTCTGACTGATTAACAGCTGTGGAGCTGACCTGTACAGCTCTACGCTTCACAGACAGATTAGTTATATTCAGCATCATTTGAACTGTTCAAATCAAACTCTTTCAAATAATCTTTCCTTGCAGTGGCGGGAAAAGCGAGAATTCCATCTTGACTAAGATTACGGCTACTGTAGTGACAAATCCCTTTAAATAATGAAGTCAAATAGTTAAAAAAGGTTTTTAAAAAATCCCCCCAATACATTGAGTTATTACTTTGAGTTAACCTTCGCCTTTCGGAAAGCAGATCCAACACTCAAGGTTTCACCATCTTTGTGAAAAGTAGTGGTACCTCACTAACAATCTATTGGAAAGAAATGCAAGAAAAAGTCATCAAAATGCAATAATGATACATAAAGGTACCAAAAGTGCTCTATGAAGAGATGCCATCGGGAAAAAAAAACCCCTTTTGCTACCATAAAAAAAGCTGGGTGAGGAGTTTTCTGGGCTGCTTATCCTATCCAATGTCATGAGGGTTGCTGGAGCGACGGGTGGAGAAACACCCTGGACAGGTCACCAGAAGGCACTCAGACACAGGGGCACACACAGATTCGGACTGTGGGAGGAAATCAGAGCTCCTGGTGGACAAATCAGCACAGAGAGGACCTGGGAATCAAACCCAGGACCTTCTCACTGTGAGGCAACATCACTAATCACTGTGTGAGTCTGGAACTGTTTTTGTAAGTGGTATTTAAAAAATACTTATAAAACCTTTTCAATATTTAAAAATGTTTTAGCATGTCTCATATTTTTATTAACTTTCATGTCTCATTATATAACAAAAAAGGGAACAGGGAAAACATATTCAGCCTTATGTCTTCAAGATTAATGCTTTACTTTCCGTATCTTGTTATTTGTCAGTGCACTGTAAAATCAATCATGGCGAATAAGGTCAGCGCTAGATTTCAATTCATCTGTGTCCTGATGCATCCAGCACTGGTGATTTTACTTCTATTACTAAAGGGCAAACGCTTTGCATTCTCCCTAGCAGCACAGAAAGTGAACACAGACATGCAGGCCCACACAACAGTATCACAGAATTCATTCTGGGTTCGAGTGTGGAATGGTGTGTTCTGTGTTCAGTAAGCATGCTATACTAGCTGATTTAATAATAATAATAATAATAATAATAGTAATACTGATGCTCAGTTTATACAGTGTCTTCTCATAACCAAGGACCCTTGGGCACATTTGGGTGGTAAAATCAACAGACGGAAATGAACAAGACAGAAACCAAAGGCATTGTGCTAAAAGTCCCTGTACAGTGAATCATCATGAATGATTCCTAGCAAACAATACAGTAATCCTTCCCAAGAAAACGGAAGATTCCTACATCTGGGAAGTGTTTTAATGTTTTGTGCGAAAGGTCACATGCCTGAGATGCACTGACACTCTCTGCTGGCTTTGACTTGTTCAGGATGTTGTGAATGGAGTGTATAAGTGTCTGATACTTACTCAGTGAAAGTCTTGCATAGGTTGGTTAGGGAGGTTATGTTGGAGAAGGAGCCAGCATTGCAAGGCTTGCACGATTTTCTGCAGGTAATCATGGTTGGACTGGATGGACAATAAAACCCTGGCTTGCAGAAGCACTTGCGCGCAGTGGTCTTGGTGCAGGCCGTATGCTCCACCTTGTTTTCCTCAGCTGCACAAATACACACAGACACTCACAGCAGGCTCACTTTTGGTACATTTCAGATTGATGATAATTTTTAGATAGCTTATTTTAAATATATATATTAAGGATGTTTATAAGTGGTTACAATTCCTAAAAGGATGCAGCTTTTAGGTGCATGTGTTGCCTATCTGCATGACAGGAATGATCCAGAAATGCATGCTTTGTGTAATGATCATCTCACCCTTGCAGCTGGATATGCAACTTTCACATTTGGACTGTCCGCTTCTTAAATACGAGTACCGTTCAGGGCCACATGGCTCACACTTGCCATTTGTTACTCCAAAGCCTGCATGTAGGAACAGCAGAGCCAGAGTGTTACAAGTCTTATTAGAATAATTCCAGGAGCTTCTGTCTTCACAACCATGGGAAGTCATAACGTAACTCACTATGCCATCACCACCTGTGACACACAATGACTGTGTGCCTGTGAGTGAGTCAAGAAATGACTTGCTGACTGTCATTTTCAAGTGTTGTGAAAATGGCCAGCTCATGGGCTGAGGCTGTCTGAAAGTTCACAGTAAAATCGAGCATTGTGTACAAGCATGGGGGCTGCTGTACAAACAAGCAGGCAGCTGAATGAGCAGTAACAGGTGGTGAGAGATGATTGAGAGAAGGGGCAAGAAAGGCTGCAGCTCTTGACTCAGAAAGCCACATTCTATTCTCTGCCAAATGCGCAGCTGGTCAGTCATAAGGAAACATTTTGTTTTCCATTTGGTGTTGGGTAATGGGTCAACAGGAGAAAACTGAGTAATTGCAGCACGTTCTTGGTTATCTTAAGCCATGTTCTTCTTCCCGCCAGAGGAGGACTGATATTAATACTTACGGAGATGGTGTCATGGGCAGTATGGACCAGTTGGTGGAAAATAAATAAATAACCACTAAAAAAAAAAAAAAAACAGTCCATCTCTAGAAGGACAGATATGACTTGCAACTTGTTTAAGGTCAGCAGAGCATAGAGGAAAAGTCTAATATTGCCCGGAGCTTCCTCCTCATTGAAGGTCACAGCATATATTCACGTGCTGATACATGCAAGCTGATATTTCCTCCATATATAATGGGGAAAGAAGTTACCTCACTGGATTTTCCAGCCACTAACCAATAATGTAATGGGGAAATTTGCATGTGCCATGTGTTGCCTCTGGGAGAAAAAAAAACCCTGTTTATAAATCGCATGATAGTGGATGCGAGTGATTACTACACAAGTAGGTATGTGGTGATACTAGCATGGCTACTGACTCAAACATAAACCTGTTTGTGAGGCTATTACATTCAATGCATGATGACCATATTATCTGTAAATGTAAACGGGAAAACCCCCACCTCTCACTAACAAGAAAGGTTTGATGAACAAATGTAATGAGTATAATGATCTGATTGTTGATAGGATTACAACAAAGATGCATTATTGATTCTGCAGCAAAACTATCAAGACTAGACTTACCGTCTTCACACTGTGTACCTAGACAGGCAGGAGGCAACTAGAAGAGAAGGAAAAAAACAGAAAGTCAATTCTTTATCCTTAGATGTGTTTACTCACTGTCAGATTGACTTGATGCATGGATGCTAGCAACAGGTTTCAATGCTTGTAAGACCCACTAGGCCTCTTCTGTGAGTTCTGGGAATCTGCACTAAATGTGATACTGGCTGCAGGCCAAGCCAGCAAAACACCTTTATTACAACTGGAAAGGCACTGACCTGGTCCTGCCATAAACTGTGAAGGTCAGCCCTTTTATTGAGTTCTTCCCGACACAGGTCATGATCAGTTAACGAACCTCTGCATTGTCATAGCCCTCTTTCAGTAAAGACCCCAAGACCCCAAAATTCCCATTATGTGGCTGTTTTTTTTCCAAACTGCTGTTGCGCAACAGGCGTCAGTATCAAGCGACAAACCAAATAAACTGAATTCCTTGTTTTGTGGACACATCGTAGGCATGGATTGCAAAACTCATGTTTATGAGAGGATGACGGGAAAACAAGGCCACCAAAAGAACATCGTGGATGTCCCAAACGCAAAAGCAGAGCAGATAAGAACACCCGAAGAGCGAAAGTTCATGGCCACCACAAACCTCCAGATCCAGATAACATGTGTGTCTCTCCATACATTCATTAGCAAATAAAAACACAAATGACCCCATTATTGATCTGTTTTGTGGCGTGTGTGATAGTGCTGGCGGAAGATCACAGGAGCAAGCCATGTTTCAAGTGGTTCAAGATCAAACTACTGGATGCATGAAATGAGTGTGAGTCCTAACCGTAAGCTTGCCCTGCACAGTCACCTGTGATTATGCTGAAATGCCTGGAAATTTGCTGATGACTTAAAACTCCACACATAAAAGCACTGCAGTATCAGAGGAGAAATGGACACAATGATGCTGAACCAGATTAAGTTAAAGGAATGCAAGCTTTTTTCCCCCTTTCCTTTTATAAAACATTCTGCTTCAGTTGAGAAATACATATATGAAAGGGAAATTCCACCAAATTTCTAAATTTCTGCAACATTTAACTAACAAATTATGTGAGATGTATTATGCATAGTAGAAAACACTACAGTCCTTCCAGTTTTGCTTATGATAGTAAGTTGATGTGAAATTTTTGGTTAAATTAGCTCTTATTTTCCCTTCCCGCACCCTACACGTGCCTCTTAACCACCAGTGGATTTTTAAAAATAGAAGTTTTGGGCTAAAACCTTTCTATCAAAATGATCACAAGCAAACATCCTAGGCTTGAAACAATGAACCCACGCAAAAAATAGGCAACATTTAAAGGTCTGGATCCCATCACTACCACTGTGAACAAGTATGTTCGTCTAAAACATGCCATTTGCCATCAAACTGCTGTGATTGACTTTCTTCTCATTTTAATGATTTGACAGTGCAAAGATTTTTGGAAAAAAAAAAGGTGGAATTCCCCTTTTGATTCAGTATTCTAGTCCGGATATCTGCACCAAGATACAAACACGATATCCTCATTCAGCACCTTGCATGCTTCATTCAGCAGAACTAAAGCCCCACATCCGCAAAAAGAGGTTTAAAACCTCGTGGTTAGGTGCAAAAGGATCGCTTTCCTTACCTAAAATATTTGTTAACGACAGCTCAAGCAGCAGCATCCGCTACCACAACGTTTCTTATGTTAGAAATCAGAGACTTTAAATGATCAACCAGCAAAGACAGAAAGAAACGTGCCTCTTACCAGACAAAATAGAACAAAGGGGGCAAGCCATGATGAAGACGCTATTTCTATCATGATGTGGAGACGTTTATAATACGTTTTTAATTTATCCCGTTTGCCAAACGCTGCCCGCTGAAGCGACAGAGCCGGTTTACTGAAACCAGCACTGTTTCATAGTTCCCGCTTTATAAAGGCGTATGACTCGAATCCTTTCTTTGGTGACTCGGCTCAAAAGAGTCGGCTCTTTTGTGTATTTTTGAAAGGCAGGGACCAGCAAGAGTGAATGGGAAGGTGTACAAGATTGTAGGGGGAGCATGGAGCAGGTTGAGACACTGGAGGGATGGAGATATGCTCTAGACAGGTGAGGAATGAAGGTCAGTGGGACTAAGACAGAGTACCTGTGCGTGAATGAGAGGGAGGAGAGTAGAATGGTGAGGACGCAGGGAATAGAGTTGCTGAAGGTGGATGAGTTCAAATGCAACAGTCCAGAGTAACGGGAAGTGTGAAAGAGAGGTGAGGAAGAGAGTGCAGGCAGGGTGATTTGTGTGGTGGAATGGGTGGAGGAGAGAGGCAGGAGTGATTTGTGTGGTGGAATGGGTGGAGGAGAGAGGCAGGAGTGATTTGTGTGGTGGAATGGGTGGAGAGGAGAGGCAGGAGTGATTTGTGTGGTGGAATGGGTGGAGAGGAGAGGCAGGAGTGGTTTGTGTGGTGAATGGGTGGAGAACAGCAGCAGGAATTGTGACAGACAGGTACCAGCAAGAGTGAAAAGGGAGGTGTACCAGCAGTTTCTGGTTTGGAGGCGGTGGCACTGAGGAAAAGACAGGAGTCAGAGCTGGAGGTGGAAGTTGAAAATGTTAAGATTTGCATTGGGAATGACGAGGATAAACAGAATCAGGAATGAGTTTATTAGAGGGACAGCTCGAGTTGGACCTTTTGCTGGGGCAGCTGGTTGCACAGTAGTTAGGGAGTTGCCCAAGTGTTCTAATCCCAGGATTGCTAGTGGCACCACTGAGGTTCCCTTGAGCAAGGTACCTTCCCCACCCACTGCTCCCTGGGTGCTGCGTTCCTGGCTGCCCACTGTTTCACTTGGTGAATGAGTTAATTACATTGATAATTACACTGATAATTTTGGAAAGAATTGTCTCTTCTTTTATGAGCGAGGTCAACTGATCTGACTCACCTAGTTGCAGTATCACCAGTGCGGTTAAGTTTCTCAAAACTATAATCAAAGTGTTGCTATTAATGAACTAAACTTCAAAGAAAAAAAGCAACCACCTTCTTGGCTCCCAAGTTCTCTGTTTGTTTTTGTTTTTTAATTTTTAAAAAAACAATAACGAACATTTTCAGTATTAGAACAAATTCACTGAAAATTTTAAATGGAAAAAAAATTAAATATGAGTAAATGATAACAATTTCTATCAGCTTGTTCCTTTCTGGACAAAAAAATTGTAAACGCAAACTAATGTATTCAAAAGCATGAAGTGTAGGCGGATTTGCAATTAGAATAAACTGTTCAATTAAATACTTATAAGCTAGGTTTAAAGGGGACCTATTATGCAAAACTCACTTTTTTAAATAAACAAGTTATAATAGGTCTATGGGCTATACAAAACATGTTCATGAAGTTCTTTGCACAAAATCACTCTCACATAAAGAGGTATCACCAACTTTATTCTTCACAGTTTCGGAAACCCTTTTATGCAAATAAGCTGTTGCTGGCCACGCCCCACCCATCCCATGCTTAAGAGGCGCGTTTACCTTCTGGATTGTACATTAGAATCCGTGTCCTTAACACCAGTGAAAGTGTTACTTGCTTTCTTTCTTTCCTTCCATCCCTTCAATCTGTGACAGTGGTCCTAGCCTATATGGTGACCAGGCTGAAGGAAGGGAGAAAAGGTGAGATACACTAGGTGGCCAAAAGTATTGGGACACTTAACACGCGTGGAAAAGGCAGAAAACAGGCGGTATCCAGCCCTACATGTTCGACCCCGAGTCGGACCCGAACAAGATGAACACAATTCTTCATGTGTGCCGGCAGACTTCATGTTATCCGTGCTCGTAAAAGTAGCAGATGTAATGGCGGATCTTTAACTAACCCGGTGTTGGGGCGCAGCGGAGTATTTTCATAGTAGGTTGTTTTATTGTGTTTTGCGCGAGTAGTGGCCACTGCAGTGGTCAGGCACGGCTGAATTCAGCACACATAAAGCTGCAAAGACCCAAGATGGCCGCTGAAAGGCGTGACAAGAAACAGGCTAGATGAGGGGCGGTTCTATGCAAATTGGCCCCGCCTGACGTCATAGGGGGGGGGGGGGCTCCGTCCAAACGGCTCGTTTTGAATGGGACTGAAACTGTGAAGAATAGAGCTTGTGATATCTCTTTATGTGAGTGATTTTGTGCAAAGAACTTCATGAACATGTTTTGTATAGCCCATAGACCTATTATAACTAAAGTGACTTTTGCATAATTGGTCCCCTTTAAGCTTTGTAACACATATGACTTGGATGTTCTGCTTCCTACCATCTAGCCAGATCTTCAGTTGTTCACTGCCTTCAGTTATCTGCTAAAACCACAGCACCATTTCTACCGAAGATAAGCGGTTATATTACGTATTTCTCAAGTAAAACATTCATCATCCCCCAGCAAAATCATTCATTTACTGATGTTGGTGAGTGATTCATGATCAGCAAAGCTTCAAAAGGAAAGACATCAAACTGTATGACATTAGAATCATGCTTGAAAATGTCAGTCTAGAGAAAAGTAGTGTCTTCTCCAAGGTCCAGCAGGCCTAGAGCACAACATGAGCATGGCTAGCAGAGGGTGAGATTATCAGTAGACAGGGTAGGAGCTCCTGAGGGGTTTAGTCCTTGTAGGGTTGAGGTGCCGGAAGCGGTATCGTGCCAGACGAGACATGTCCAACAGCTGGTCGGAACGCTGGCTTCCCGACACTCTGGACACTGACAGATTCTAAAGACACGATGCAAACAACACAAATGAGAACACATTAATATTAAAGGAGCTTACCAGGTGAAGATTTTTAAAATGTGTGATTAGCATAGAAATCCTCTGAAGTGGCAGAGGAAACTGGGTCGTTTATCTTTTTTCTTGATGAGCAGATTCAGCTTTGAAAAACTAGAGTTCCCACAATGGACAACATGAAACTAGAACAATAGACCATTCAGGGCAGTACTGGTTAGCTAGATATCAGATTTTATCCCCCTTTAATATCTATCAAGCCACTCATTCACCCGTTACACTGTCCTTGCACGTCTTTCTTTCCATCTTTGTTGATGTTACCATGGGAAACTACCGGCCCCTGACCAGCCATTTGTTCTTATCATGAGAGGATCGCTGCTTTTCCAAAAACATTTCTGACCTTTGCTTTGAATGGCCATTGTGCCAGAAAAGCCTGTAATTGCAGTTTTTTTAAACAAAGCAGCCACTACCTGCAGGATACAATGTAATGTAGGCAACACACCCTATTGTGTAGGCGGGAGATACATATTAAAAGATCATTAATGCAAAAAAAAAACCAAAAAAAAAAAAAAACACAACCCCAAGAAAAAAAATCCCACGGTATCAGTTGGACAACAACACAACTTTAGTATGGACTCCAAAAAATTCACACAAAAACATTTAACCATGGTGAGGATGAGGCTCGTTATCTTCGTCTTGGCTGTTAAGCTTCCTTTCTTTCTTGTGAAGACTGGTCAGCTGATAAAATCACAACTCACGTCACTAGCCACTTCTCTGAAATGGAGATAATTTGTTGGAGTACAAAAGTCGCAAACGTACTTATTATAGAGCGTAAAAGGTTTCAGTTCAAAATAATTAAATGAAAAACCATGCAGCAGTTTAAACCACAGTAATCTGTTTTGACAATGTCCTCTGGCAGGCAAGGCTTTTTATTTATATATTTTTTATTATTGTTTTCTTCGCTCGTCACAGATCCCTGCCATCATACTTTGTTCTAATCTCCAATCAGTAGAAAAAAACAAAAAAACAAAAAAACAAAAAACACAGGGCACAAAAGTACCTAAAACAAAAGGTCATGGATATAAACGTTACTTCTGAACATAAAAAAAAGATCTCATCTTAACATCTGGCATTTTCTTGGGCTGATTCCAATACCTAGACAAAGCTCTGGAAATCTTAGCATTTAAATGTCAATGCCGCAATGGAACAGTTATAAACAAAGAAACCAGACTGCACCTTTGTAAATACATATTTAGAGTAACATTAACCCCTCGCTAAATATATTTCCATTTAGAAGAAGGGGAAAATAAACCCAGTATGATTTACTGAAAATAAAATGTTCATAAAAAGCTCAAAAAAATCATTAAAGAACTGACTTTCTGGTACAGGGCTGTCTTTAAAAAAAGCATGCTTGGCATTTTAGATAGAGTTTAGTTTGAGTCTATAATCAATCAACAATCAATGAATAATAGCCCATTTTTTCACACTGTAGCTACAAATATGGCAGCAGAGAGTGTCCCTTAGCTTTTCACTTAATAATGCACCGCAAACCATATTATTATCATAATCGTTATCACCACCATTATTTGTTTATTTTTGTTTGTTTATACCTCCTCACTCAGTTTTCTAAAATTGTGTTTTACTGTTTTACTGTGACAAAGGCCACTTAACACAAGCAAAGTTTGTCGCATTAGACCACCTCTCACTTACGGGTGCAATCAAGTCCTCACAGAAATGTATAGTAGACTTGGACATTTCTAGTACATTCTATAGTTAGAGGGGGAAAGTGAGTTTGTTTCTTTAGCTGAAGTAGTGTTAATACTTGTGACTGTTTCTGAACACACATTCACACATATCATCCATACATTCTTTATTTATCTGTTATTCCACATTAATGACAATTATTCAAGTATTCAACTGTACAAAAAAACTGCTGGAGCACAATGCAGTTCAGAAACGTGTTCAGTCTCCTTTTCCTTTTCTTCATTATTGAGTTCTGACCGATACGCAGAGATGTTCACAAGTCATTTTTCCCAAGTCCAAGTCAAGTCTCAAGTCTTTGTGCTCGAGTCTAAGTCAAGTCT
>JBBIGA010000132.1:10434587-10459110 GCA_037576975.1 Alestes dentex | reverse complement strand
CTGCCTCGAAGTCTTTCTGGAACTCTCTCTGAGTGATTCCCTGCTCAGAAATCTTGTGAGGAGCTCCTGTGTGTGACTGGTTGATGGTGGAAGGATGTTCCTTCCACCTGTAACCATCATGAGATGTGTCTTGTGTGATGCCTTAGTAACTAAAACCTGCAATATGTCGTAATCCAGCTGATTTGTATGGACAGAAGGTAGAATTACTTTCTTACTACTTTCTGATTTTTGCTGCTTCCCTGCCTTTCCTTGCCTTGCGGTACTGCTTTTTCTTAGTGTGTTTATTCCACATTACTCCACATAACTATTAATGGACGTTCTTTCTGTGAATTCATTATACAATATATAGATAGACATATGGGGATACCTTCACCCTGACCAGCACACCAACAGAGACTTCAATAACATTGCTTTCAAATACATAGACTTTAATATGGAGTTGGTCCCCACTTTGCAGCTATAACAGCTTCCACTCTTCTTGGAAGGCCTTCCACAAGATTTTTTAACTTCTGTGTGTTAATCTGTGCCCATTCATTCTGTAGAGCATTAATGAGGTCAGGCACTGATGTTGGATGAGAAGGCCTGGCTCGCAATCTCCATTCCAGTTCATCTCAAAGGTGTTGGATGGGGTTGGGGTCAGGGCTCTGTGCAAGCCAGCTGGAGCAATAAGATTAAGCCCTTCACTGGATATAAGAGGCCTAGCCCAAACCCTGAAAAACAGGTGTGTCCCAATACTTTTGTCCATATAGTGTATTTGTGGATTTCTTGAGTTAATAACAATGTCTGAACATTTCATGTGAATAGCCTCATTGGATTTAAATTTACTATAAAAATGGTGGTTTTCGGTGCTTATTTCCCCCATTGACATTTTTCAGGTGCTCATTTAAAGATATGCTCTACATATCCTGCTTTTTCTTAAAATTTTCTAAAAATCCAACAGATCACACTGACCTGCTTCACATAGTTTTTTTTACATGTACTGCCCACTTTAACTGTATTGACTTGTGGAAAATGTGACAGGTTGTGTTATACATCTCGTAAACTCACGTCTCCTCTAGAATCCCCACTTGTAAAAATGACTCTGTCGGCTGTTGAAGTGAAATTTACAAGTGGGAAAATTAGTGTTTTCCCACTTGTTCCTGATATCACTCAAACACAACATGTACTCAGGTTAGTTAGCTGTTAATCTGGCAGACAGAGTCTTCCGCAGCAGAAGTGATCACATGATAGTTCTATGTTTAACTGCATTATAAAATGATTTGCCTATAAAATTAGAATGAAAGGAATTACATGTCTTACATTATCCCAAACTTTACAAGAAATTTGATGAGCTCAATAAAGTAATACAGTTCATACTTTTTAAATGTCAAATTTCCACATGAAATTGTATTACACCCTCCTACCTTTTCTAGAACTTCAATGAACTCACTTAACTCGATTCTTACTTATTAAAGTGAAAACATAAAAAGGTAACATCCGGCCTAGGCCTGGACTGTTGCAGAATATGATGTATAAGATAAATAAGCATACAAGTAACTCATGCATCTGTGGTGCTAAAAGAGATGTGTGTTTTGCATTGTTAATACGTCATCCAGCAGAGGGCAACATTAAGCAGCCATGTATCTTCGGACCATTGAAAAGAGATGCTCAAAAAGAGCCATGAGCAGAAAAGAAATGACAGAATCTGAACTGGAAACATTAGTGTAGTATTAGAGTAGTATTATTCATCTAAATGTAGACATTGTACACCACAAGGGCACCTGAAGACTACAATGAGCTGGTGTAAACCAAGGCTGAGCAGTGAACAGCCTTGTTCATCAAAAATAGTCGGCTGGGACAAATCTTTTTATTGGATTTGCATCTTGTTGAGATCTGTGCATAATTATTTTCATGCTTTTAATCATTCTATGATGCCTGCGGTATTATTTTCATGCCTGTTATTGATAAAGAGGTTATCTCAAGCAGAACTACCTGCATAAATGCAAGGAAATGGGGACATCTTCATACTTAATATTGATGTATGGACGGTTTTAAGTGATTTGAGCCCAGGGGATAGTTGCCGGGCGAGCGGGCAGCCGGCTATCGAACAGGCTGTGCTCAGTCTGACAAAAAGACACTTTGGGTCGATGGCTCCTGCTATGTGGCTGATAGGGTTGGGATGCTATTAAGATAAGGAGGATTAGGCCGGCGGACGAAAGGCCTGAACAGAAAAGCAAGGGTGGGGAGCTTGGATGGTGGTAAAACTCTGGGGAGTTATATGAGGTCCTTGCATCCACTTTAGTTCTTATGAGGACAGATGTGAAAGGTGACACAACAGCTACCTTACTCCAGCCCTTGCATTCAGCCTAATGGAAACAGTGGCCGTTGCGAGAACAAGCGTTACATTGAACACAGTCCATTGGTGCTGAGTTTAATGTCCTCTAATAGGCATTTGCTGGGGACAGGTCAACACAAAGTCAAGGGGATTCAGTCACTTCTCCATATCGCCTTGGTAACAAAGACACTAATAATAGGGCATCAAGTGCTGAAAATACAGAATTCATTTGGCACAGAGTGCATGAGGCCTAATAGTATGGTGTCCTCTTAGGACAATAACACACTACAGAATCAGAGACACATGCTCTATATTTAATCTCTATTTAATTGTTGACCCTTCAAGGTCTTGTTGCTGTTTTGAGCAGGGCCTGACAGATTGCTGTATCGGTCACCGATACTGTTTTTAAAGGGATTCTTTTCTAAATGTCTGGATAATTACATGGTGAAGATGTAAACAGTGTCATTCTGTGAAATGAGCAGTTCTAAAGAAATATATAGAGAGAATGTCCTGTAATGGTGATGACAGGAACTAGTCATATCAAGTCAAGTAGGTTTTTATTGTCATGTCAGCCATATACACACACACAGCAACAGTGTGCAACACAACAACACAAACAGAGACAACACAGGACAATACAAGTGCAGACAGGACAAAAACAGAGTGAGAAACAAGAGAGCGAGAGAGAGAGAGTGCAAAAAAAAAACCCAATGAAACAAAGGGCAGGACATTTAGTGCAGTTGATGTTTAAATGAAAGATGCCTGAAGCAATACATGCCTCTCAAAGTTCTTTCACACAAAGTTATTGCATGAGGTGAGGCATTTAGGGGAGTTCTGGGATATGGGTTTATATATTTTTAATAAATGAACAGAGGGAAAGCATGGCTGTATGCAATATACACTGTGCAGCGTGCACACATACACACATACACACACACTGACATACAAACATATACATTGATATTCACTGCTGTGCTGAGAATGTTCCACCACCCAAATAATACTTGCTCACTGGTGATCTTTTGTGCGTCCTGCCATTGATGACTAGGGTTAAAGGGGGCTGATGCAGAAAAGCACATGGATTGCTGTCAGTAATTTTATATTACAAAGTACACCTATATGATCAGTGGACCTGATAAAATGGAAAATGAGTGTATTAACAAGGTACACCATTTGGAGAAAAGGGACGCCTGACCATTAATGACACTGGATTCAAACACATAGACTTTAATATGGAGTCGGTCCCCCTTTGCTGTGGGATTTTGTGCCCATTCATTCTGTAGAGCATTTATGCTGATGTTGGACAAGAAGATTTGGCTCACAATCTCCGTTCCAGTTCATCCCACAGGTGTTGGATGGGGTTGAGGTCCGGGCTCTGTGTGGGCCAGTCAAATTCTTCCACACTGAACTCATCCAGCCACGTCTTTATGGACCTTGCTTTGTGCACTGGGGCACAGTCATGCTGGAATAGGAAAGGTTCTTCCCCAAACTGGGTCCACGAAGTTGGAAGCATGGTGTTGTCCAAAATGTCTTGGTCTGCTAAAATTTATATTGGCCTTCACTGGAAGTAAAGGGCCTAGCCCAAACCCTGAAAAACTGGTTTGTCCCAATACTTTTGTCCATATAGTATATTTGGACCGATGACATGGCTGATCAGTGTCTGCACCAGAGTCCACTGTATGTCCACTGATATTCCAGGCTGAATTCTGCCCTTCTCTCAACATGTAAACATTACAGTTAGCAGTGGTTATTTCTTAATTGTAGTTCATTGAACCTTAATATATGTTGGCTATTACCCAGGTGCAAGTTAAAAACCACAAAATTGAGCCTCTGTTTCATGACAATTTATTATTTTTTTTAATGACCTATGAGACTATAAATTGTACAGCGTGACAGGCAGGACTGCATGTTCTAACAAGGCTGTAGGTGGACTCATTAAAACAAAAGGACCAGTGGGCAGCCCAAGTTAGTTATAGTTAATGGGGCCTTCTAATGGGGACAGTCTCCTCATCACCTGCCTGTGTTCCATGCCTGATGAGTTCAAATCAAGCGGTAAATCTCGTCAAGGGAGCACACTGAAGTTAATCAGTGCCAGGCAAGGTGTCTGAAGAGGGGCAGGCCAGTAGAACACGGCCCATGAATCTGCCAAGAGCTTACGCTGTGAGACATCTCTACCCTGTGGAGACTGGCTAGCGCTTTCACATAAGACAGACAGCTATGATGTGTTTTTTTCCTCAGCCCAAGGTTGGTACCCTCACTAGCCATTACATAACCAGACATATAGATTTTCCTAATGAGACAGGTTAGGCACGTTTTCAGCCTATACATTCTTAAAGATACAGATTCCTCAATGATTCTTGACTTGGACACATGGTTGCAATAAAAGCCATACAGTGACATGGAACAATCACCTTTAAAGAGCATTTACAAGACTCTTTAAGCCTTATAATGGTCCCTGACCTTCATATATCTCAATGCCAGAGAGCATTGTTTGACCTGAGAAGATAGCAAGGCTGTATTCATTTTTCTGATATTACTTCCAGTGTGCAGGAGCAGTAAATATGTTTATTTATTATCAGTGTTATATAAGGCCAAATTAGAAAAAAATCTCCTGAACAATCTTTCATATAATCAGGTTCTTCAGACAAGTGGCACTTCTCATAATACAGGCTTTTAGCGGAACCCACTAACCTGCCCTTTAATGACACCAAATCCACCTTAATAGTCTAATTAAAAAGCTTTCAAAGCCTGTTTTCTAAGCACTTAATCATTAAGATAGTGAAGTATATACTTGAGGCCTGAGTAAGGCACAGAGACAGCACAGCAAATAAATCTTTAATGATTGAATAATTTGTCCTTTCTGTGCTGGTACATGAAGTAGATACGTTTTTTGCTGAGAAGAGTGTAGTGCCTTAAACTGTTGTCACGGCACTACACGTTTATTTGATAAGCCAATGAGTAAATAATAACCTCAAGTACCTCCTACTTTAGGGGTAGGTCATACTGACGCAGTGGTTTTGGGGGATTTGTCCCATTTGTTCTGCCAAGTTTAGTAATCTCCAGTTCCACTCACATTAACCGCCAACCGTGTTAACTAAGAGACGGCTTGCTAGCACTGTGCTGAGTAACGGGGAAATAGCAGTTTGGGCACACATGACTTAAATAATATGAAATTATATACCTTGAATAATTTTTCTTCATTTTCAAGTTCTTCAAATTCAAGTTCTTCAATGTGTAGGCTCAACAAAGTACATATCGTAGCTGTCATTTAGGCAGAACCTAGGTATCTACACACACACAAACACACACACACACTAGGGCATTAACGACTTAAGATTTTTTCAAGTCGACTTATCCATCAAGATAGTCGAAGTCGAGTCGACTAGTCGTGATGACGTCACACACACGCAGCGGAGCAACACAGGTGTCCAACACTGAGCAACTTTTATTAAAGTTCTCTGTAACATTAACAGTCAACATGACAATTAAACTAAACAAAGGCTGATACCTTGAATTTTCTGGTAAATTTAAGTGCACAACAGAAAGTGGGAACAGTTTACGCCACGGCGCCACTCAGCGTCCTCTGGACCGGACGACTCTCCGCAATGCTAGCGTTAGCCATGTTAGCTAGCGTTAGTCATGTTAGCTAGCAGTGCCGTTTCAGATGCCGAGCAGAACGCCGGTACTGTTACTGTACTTTAACACCGACTTGCAGGTTGTGCAGGTCACAGTGCTGTTTGTGTGTCTAGAGTGAAGCATCTCCACACATGTGATGTGTGTCTGTCTCCTCTGCAGTGTGTCTCTCATCTTGTTGTGGTCTCGTGTTTAGATTCCACTCTACGTGCCAACGGTACCGCCCCTTTTATGAAGGGACTATAGTAATTGGTTAAACCAAGGAATGCATGTCAGTGTCAGCCAATCAGAGGCAGAGACTGCATTGCGTACACAAGCGAGGGCAGAGAGAGAAGAAAAAAACACACGACTAGTCCACTTCTCTCAGGGGCCGTCGACTCGTGCCTCTATAGTCGACTAGTCAACTAGTCGAATTTTGTGTTAATGCCCTAACACACACACACACACACACACAGATACACACACACACACACACACACACACACATATATATATCTTCCATTTTCTCACTACTTTTTTGTGTGTTTGCCTTTTTTGCCACCAGTCTTTAAGTGTGGTCAAAATAGGGCCATTTTTAAAAGAAGTGGTAAGGTCAGTTCATGGCCGTTCAAAAACACATAGTTTCTCAAAAATGATCTATTTGAAGCAACCCCCCCCCAAAAAAAAAATAACAGTACAAATACCCTGCAGTGTAATTTTCACAATCTTCTCTTTCACAATCAAATTACAATTTCTAGGCCTTTTGCTACATTAAGCTGGAGCTTATAACTCATAAGAAAAGTAAAAGAAAACACCTCCTCAACTGGGAACTCCTGTTAAAAAAGTTTTGATGGTGGGATGGATGTAAAATCAACATGGCTGCTCACTCAGGCAACAGCAATAAAGCTGCACTTCTCTACTATTCAGTGAGATCTTTCTGAGACCTGATGTTAGATGAGAACTTTAAATAAAGAATGCAGACACAATGGCTAGTCAAATCAACAGAAGGAAAATAGCATGACACTAAACGTAATTTGGATTTTGGAGTTTCTGTGGGAATTTGTGCCCATTCATTCTGTAGAGCATTTATGAGGTCAGGCACCAATGCTGGCCGAGCAGGCTCTTCCTCAAACTGTTTCCACAAAGTTGGAAGCATGCCGTTGTCCAAAAGGTCTTGGCGTCCCAATACCTTTGCCAAATAGTGTATTAATACCACTGGAACTGCAAAACTTGAGTTATTTCTCTGAGCTTCTTATTTCGTATACTGCATTCTTAAATTCTTCTCAACATGAGAGTAGGTCACTTACTGAAGGATAAATTTCTGTTTGTTTCATAATCCATTTCAACCAGGCACCAGTAATGAAGGTCAGGCTCTTCATCTTCTTTTACCAGAAGTGCTGAAATGCTTTGTGCACTTTAGACGACCTGCTTATGCAATAGTGAACTGCAGCCTCTTGGACGTGAGGTCAGTGCAGTTCCTTACTTAGATTACAATGAATAACAGCTGTAACAGTATATGTACTTCAAGGGATCAAGATTACAGTTCAGATGTGTATTAGGGTTTACTGTGGGGTTGCATTTAACTGAACAAGGAAAGCTGGGTGATTGTAATATCCCAAAT
The DNA here is from genome assembly GCA_037576975.1 of Alestes dentex. NCBI lineage: Eukaryota > Metazoa > Chordata > Actinopteri > Characiformes > Alestidae > Alestes > Alestes dentex. The sequence continues at coordinate 10,451,563 of JBBIGA010000132.1, read as the reverse complement.
GTGTGGTATTTCAGATATTTTGAGTTCTTATTGTATTTTTCATAGTTGGACAGAGACTTTATCAGAACAATTACAGTCCTGTGATGTCATACTACGACAAAAAATGGTTGCAGAGTTTTTGTGTCAAATATTCAATTTGTAGGCTTGGAGACACATTTCATCTCACACCTTCTGTAATATGCGTGCCGAGGCTTTCGCAGAGATTAGCCTGCTGAAATGGATTTTTAATGGCCTACCACAATTAGTCGTTGTTGACCCATGTTCCCTATTGTTCCCTTCTTATTTTAGCCTGTAGCATTTATCCCCACCAGCGTGTATTGTGATGGGCTAAGTGATATGGACAGCTGGGCTGTGAAGCGGCGGTTCTGCATGGGTGCTGATCAGCAGGCACGGCTAGTGCCAGCGGCTCCCTCTCTCCCTAATATCGGTTAATTACAGTGGTTAATCAGCCTGGTAATGAGCCTGGGCACAATGCCATTTCAATCTGACACCAGCGGGAGTAGGGTTCACATCCCCGTCAAGCCAAGGCCAAGTTCCTGCCAATCCTGCGGCAGCGTGATCAGCCCTCCACCTGGCCGCTCTTAGCTGAGTTTATGAGGGCAGCAGAGATTAACCTCCAGTTTCCCCCCAGTGCTTCGACTCCCACAGCGTTGCAGTTGCAGAGAGGTGAGTAAAGCCATCAGCTAATCGCACTCTTCTCTCACCATCAGAGTTAATGAGCCTCAGTTACTGTAATGTGAAAATGGAATTAACAAAGAGCCTCAAAGCCAGTTTGGGAAACACAATTTCCTCCTCACCCTGAATGCAGCCAATCAGCCAAGAAGCAAACTTGGCGTCTGAAATTAGAGTTTTTAGTTTTACATCGAACCTACAAAGCTGTACTACTAATTCTCAAGGTGCAAAGTGGATGATTTAACCATAATTCACATGCCTCAACAGTGTCAAGCTGTCAAGACTTGTTTTTTGTGTTATATAAAAAGGATAACTTCTACTTTAGCACGTGTTACACTTCTGTTCGTTTTCTGAAGGTAGCAGAATTTACTTACTAATTATTATAGCAAATACATTCACTCTACATTTATTACATCAAATATTGTGTTTTGATAAGAACGTGCAAACGGAAAGCAAAATACGAATAATTTCAAGGAATGAAAGCAGTAATGCTAATGCAGTACCATGAGCTTAGTAGAGGCTCTCTTGACTTATTTTTTGCTGTCAGCTTCTTAAGGCTCAATCTACATCTCTCCTTCACCCCTCCCTCTTTCTACCCCCACCCCTTTCTCTCTCTTTCTCTCTCTCTCTCTCTCTCTCTCTCCCTCCCTCCATCACTCCATCTTTTCCTCACTTTACTCCCTCCCTCAAAGGCATATCGGAACAGACAGTCCCTCTGGCACCCAGCCGTCTGCACGCTGCTTCATTTCTGCACTCACCAGCTCCAGGCGCGAGCCTAGAAGGGGTGTTGGAGAAATTGAAAGGCGTCCAGAGAGGGCCTCCAGGGAACGGGTCCATCACGGGGAGAAGGTAAGCCGGCTTCAGCTACACTTTCTGATACAAAGTGATGGACACTGTGCAGTGAAATAGGTGTGATTTGTACTCTTGCAGATAGTGATGCTGACACTTAGATTCAATCACCTTTTAATTCTAAGAGGATATCTTAGAGGATTTTGATTCTGTTTTTAATATTATGTTAAAGTATCCACCATTTGACAAAATTATTGAATAAATGTAAATGTGAGTTTAAACATCTGACAATGCATGTTTTTCTTCTTTATAGCTTTTATGCTTAGTTTAGATTTTCATTTTTATGTATTTCTGGGTTTTACTACTGAATGAATCTATGATGTCCTGAGTCAAATTTATATTTATAACCCAAACTGAAGGTACCAGTTGCTGTTCTGATTTGAATGTAATCCAACACAACGATATAGTTTCCCTGATGAAGTTTGACTTCCATGTTTTTCACATATTCATTTGATGTGCAAATGCAGTTTTAAATGTGATGCTCTTACAGAGTACTGTTAGCCTATATGTGCGTCTATTTCTCTCCTAGAGGATTTAGTCCTAATATAAATGACCCTCGGTGATATAGGACAAGTCACGTATGTGAACATATTTTTTTTCCCCTTTTTTTTACTTTGAGACTTCAGCATCTTCATAAGTCTTCTTCATCTCTTAGGTGAACAAAACCTTGACGTTCAAGTGTTAGGAAAGACAAACAAATCTGTCAAACTGCTATACATCAAAGTCTGGTCCAGACCCAGCCTTCCACTATTCTCATCCACTGACGGATGCTGGTATCTTCTAGCTGTGGTCCACACACACTCACAAACATATATCCATCACGCTTTCAGGATGAGCGTGCCCATGAGTATTCATCAGAATGGGTTAATGACAGCCAGTGGCACACACTGCCTGATTTACTGATTTAGCACCCGACTCCACAGATCAATAAGCACGCTGCTTTTACACCCATTTTACATAAAACAGCAAAGCTCTGTTCCACAGGTTGATGGATAGCTTAGTGTTAGAGATAAGATTAAAATGAGAAATAAGATTAGATTACAAAAAAACTAAGAGGTAAATGTCATTTGAATGTGTGTGTGTGTATATATATATATATATATATATGTGTGTGTGTGTGTGTGTGTGTGTGTGTGTGTGTGTTTGTGTGTGTGTGTGTGTTTATGTAAATGTACATTCAAATGACATTTACTTTTTAGTTATGTGTAATCTAATCTTATGTATACATGTATAAGTATACATATGTATATAAATGATGTACAAAAAACGGTATTCTATTATAAGTACAGTTTTTTTTACAGGATATGAGTACAGGACACTTGATCCAGTACTGATGCTTTATGCAAAAGACAGGAAAAAGCCTCTGAATTTAAAACAGAGAGACTGTTAATTTTGTTCCGTAGCATCAAATGTGCGCAACCAAGCTGCAGGCACGGAGATGAGGCTGAACGAGAAAGCCCTGGCAAGATAAAGGAACCTGCAAATATGGATATGCAATTATGTCTTCAGCTTTTGTAATTATGTAATTAAACATTCACTCTAATATGCTGAAAGGAAGGACATGAAAACAGGTTTAAATGATTCACTAGAAGAAGGCTTTCATTTCTAAAGCTCTTAAAGTATTTTCCTCATTTTTTTTTTTCCAGTCGTCAGACTTTTTTAAAGAGGATTTTGAGTTTTAATTCTGTGTGCACTTCAAAAGTAAGATACAGTGAACTTCCGTTGGCTTCCAAAAGGCGCAGAACTGCTTCCAGTTTTAAGCAGATAACAGTCTTGTGTAACCACAAGCCTAGAACAGCATCAGGCCCTCACGGTATTTTATCAATTATCAATGAGTAGGTTGACACATTAGCTTACAATGTAAATGTTCCTTGGCCACAGGAGGCTGAAAGTTCATGTGCTCAACTGCAGTGGAAAGACAACACTATCCACAATATCCAAACAAGTGCAGAGTAGTACATTAGTACTAAATTACATTATTGTGTTCTGTTCCTCCTTTTGGAAATAGTTGTACTGCTGGAAGATACTGTATTGCTACTTTAGTTGCATATTAGTTTCTAAAAGCACATTTGCGTACACGGTTCTAGGCCATGTTTTGCTTTAAATTGCACTTCAGAAATAAAGAATTTAAGAATCTCTGAAATCTGGAAAACCATTTTTGAGGACATTTTTTGACCTGCAGCTTTAAACATGTTATAAGAGAGGTATTGTGAGAGGTAATATCACTTGAAAGCATTTCTGAAACTGTAAGGAAATGATAGAAAGTTATTGGTTGAATTTTGGATGACATTGTTCAACCAAATACTGCACAGCTAAAATGTACAGTGTTCAATACATTCATGTAGAGACACCTTCAAATTAATTGACATACCAAAAAAAAATTCTGCATGGCTGTTTTTATTAACATTTTGTATCATTGCTGGGCTACTGCTGAGATTTCACTCTTTGTTTTTACTCTTTCAGCACCTGAAAAGCCTCTGTCAGACACTGCTTTTTGCGATTTCTTTATATTTCACAGCATCACAGAATGGGAAAATCTGAGAGCCAAATGGACATAATGGAGAAGACATCTAAACCAAGAAAGCAACGCTGGACTGTTATGGAGATTGGTTTGTCCATTATGTTACTCCTGACGAGCTGCGCTTTGGCAGGACTGGTAGTGCTGTACGCGTCTGCACTAAAAGGTAGGGAACACACGTCTTATTCTATTTGAGACAACACATTCTCATGAACATAATTCAGCTGTGTTGATTAGTGCAATCTTTTAAGATAAGTGTAGCACGTCTTTGCAGGTAGGCCTGTGCAATATCTAAAAATCAGCGATTATCACCTTTGAAGCGTCGTCACTGGGTCACTCGTCTGTCATCACCAATATCAGATCTCTTGTCGCACAGGCCTGTTTGCGAGACCTAGATTTTTAACAGTTTCAAATGTCATTGCTGTAAGACTAAAGTGTTGCTAACCAACAACCGCAAATGAAGTCTGTGTTAATTTGCCCAACTCTATGGGAGGTAATGAAAACTCACTGACATGATGTATACACATTAAATGTCATCTCTTGTAACAATGACTTTTTCATTTTTAGAATACCCATACAGAAATGGACCTTCAAAAGGTAATACTGGTAATACTGGTTACACTTAATTAAGTTTTAGTTTCATGTTGTGTTAGTACAGTTCTTCTAGTTATAAGCTGGAGATCTTTGTCATGTGCAAGAAAACTCACTGCTGCAGCTTTGAAATAAGTTCAAAGTCAATCATGGAAAGTCTGTGAATCATAACAACTAAACACACACTTATCTTGCACCCAGTTCACATATTGCCATATCTATTGCACAAATTACCTTCAACAATCAAGGTCTTTAATGCCAAAGGTAAAGCTATATCTAGTATCAAGTATCTAGTCTTAATAACTAATGTCTAATATCTGACATCTAATATCTAGTATTGTATTAAAAGACTATTTGGAGGCATATGTTTTATTCAATTTAGGCATGAATTGATACAAATGATGGAGATTTCAGGGACCCCCAACAGAAAAGAACCCTCAAATGGAAGGAATTCCATATTTTACAATGGCCAGGTCAAAATCCTGACCTCAGCCTACTTGAAATTCTGTCGAATGATCTGATTGATCTAAACAGTTTCATTTGATAAATGGGCTGAAATTCCGTAATAACTGCTACTAATAAGCAACTGCTTCATGCATATTAATTGAGTTCATTGCCTATAGTCATTCCACTAGTTACTGTATATAAGGACATACAATTACAAAATACTTTGAATGTTTTATAAACTTGAAAAATATTATTCAGAGTGCTTAGGTCACATGATGTATTAACTACAATACAATTCATCTTTAAGTTTTGAAGCAACAAGGGTGACATATTGTATTGTGGACCCTCACAGATAGTTTTAGGGAGTTCAAGAATTTACCCAGTAAAGATCTGGTTTCATAAAATGGTGTGTGTGTGTGTGTGTGTGTGGTTTGTTAAATAAACATCCTATTGACTGAGATGAGATCATATTTTAGATGATCAGATACTTTTTCCCACCTTTGTGTTTCACCTCTTTTAATCTCTCTACATTCCCAACCCCATCCGCTCTAATGTTATCAACAGTTCCAGACAGCTGCACTGTCACAGTTGACAAAATCAGTTTCAGTGCAGAATCAGGGTCTGTGGCAGAAGCAGTCTGAAGTGATTGTGAATCAGCCATCATATAAATCATGTATCTTTGATGTGAATGTTTTTACCCCAGAATCCCATTATGTAAGGCAGTTTTTCTTTGGGCTGCATTCCAGTTGCTGGCTGTGTTGGATGTTAAGTACTGAACCATCCTGCACATTTTTAAATCAGTTACACTGTTCTTTTTTACAGGGCTACAGTATCAGTTCAGCACTAACAGCGGTGTTTGCACAACCCCAGATTGTGTCACTGCAGGTAAACTCCTTTTAGAGTTTTGTGTATCCTTTACAAAATCAAAAGAGTGAGGTTCATTCACTGTACACCCAAAGAGTGGTGTTAATTCACTTTATATTAAAGCAATAATTCAGGAGAAATGATGTTTACAATTTTCTATCCCATATTCTATATGTAGCTAATAATAAGCAAAGATATGCTTGGTGTCCAAAGTTGTCTTTAGTTTTCCAGTGGAGGTACTGTAGCTAAAACGTAATGGAAACATATATCCTACCAAATAGCATCATGAAATCTGCATGCTTAAATCATCACATGCTTGACTCAGATAAACCATTATCTAAAAAATGGTATAGTTGTGTCGGCGAAACAGTAAGAGGTAGCAGTAGTGTTACACTATTGTTTATTGTCTATATTTGTAATTTTTTTTATTGGCTTATTATCTTTTATTCCTTCTTGTTCCACTGAGCAGGCTAAGGACACAAGAATTTCCCTCAGCATAAATAAAGTTAGTTCTTATCATATCTTCTGATATTAGTAGTAGTGATATTTAATGAAGGTAGTCAGAAACTACAGTACATCGGCAACTTAATGATGCTACTTGAGGCGAACGTGTGATGACAATTATGATTAAGTGTGTGATCAGAGCCAGTTATGCAATGATGCATAACTGTTACGATTACTTGTCAAGTTTCCATTACTGGTTAACTACAATAGCCTTGTGGCTTTAGTGTGGCTTCAGAAGCACAGGTCAGATATCAAATGTCTTGGCTAATTGGCTACTCTTGAGGTAAGGGGAGAATTTTGTTTTATATATACTTTTTTTGGTCAAACCGTATACTTTCATATTGCTCTAAGCTGATTTACTTTGCACAGCTGGCACCCTGCATTCTTAAAGTACTGCTCTCCCTATAGCGGCAAGGTTACTGCAGAACATGGACCCGAGTGTTGACCCATGCCAGAACTTTTATCAATATGCCTGTGGAGGATGGCTGGAGCGGCACGTCATCCCTGAGACCAGCTCCCTCCACAGCGTCTTTAACATCCTGAGAGACGAGCTGGAGATTGTGCTAAAGGGTCAGTTTGACCTCTTTAACCTTGTCTTATTGATATGCTGAGTGTGAGGCCTCATGAATTGGACTAAATGTTCTGCTATATGTTACCTTGTTTTTGATGGCTCGCAGGGATTCTAGAGACTGAGAGTGAACGCGATCGACAAGCTTTCAAGAAAGCCAAGATGCTTTACAGATCGTGTATGAATGAGAGTGAGTACAGCTATGTTTACACAATTTACATTGGAACATTGGTAAGTAATGAGATACACTCCAAGATAACTGCAAACACATCCATGACATTCATTGCAATAGGTAGATTCCAAAGTTTTTGAAGCATTTTTCCCATGATAACCATGAATATGCTTATTGGGTACCTTAGTGACAGTGACCCCTAACGCCAGGCATGTTACCCTTGAACAAAACTCGGAAGCTGCAAAGCTTGAATTGTAGCCATTGCAAAAGTTGTAATAATATAACCTATGAAGTAATACCTATGAAATGCAGTATATGTTTTGTACAAAGCGGTGCAGGCAATAAAACCTGTTAACATCACAATATTGAGTGTAGCCTATAACTTCTAAAATGTTGGTGAGCACAGAGGAAGTTTTCTAGTCACCAAGGTAAAAAACTATTGAAGTGCAATTAGATCCCTTACAAGAAATTCCTGGGAGGAAAAGAAGCAGAGAAAATCGAAGATCAAAGATCGAAGTGGGCAGACATAGCAAGGAGAGCAGGTAATGGCCTGCTCTCTTTGCTATGCATGTTCTAAAACTGGCTTGTGTGTGAACACGGTCCGTCTGCACTGGATTATAGTATATATCAGTGTGTTACTGTTCTGTGGATTTTTTATGGCAGGATTTTATGCAGAATTTCATGGTTCTAAAGCGTGTTAAGAGCTTATAAATGACGGACTGAATAAATTGACAGTCCTGCTGCCCCCTGCAGGTGTGATCGAGCAGCGTGACTCGCAGCCCCTCCTCAAGCTCATTGACAGTATTGGCGACTGGCCCGTAGCCTCGGAGGACTGGAACAGCACAGCAGGTACTGAAGATACCAGACACCCCTGATTTGCTATAATAGAAGCCGGCAGTGTCTCTGTCTTATCGCAGTGGAATAAACACAATGGCACTGAAGCTGCTGTCTCAGAGAGTTGATAAGGACCAGATTGATTGAGAGGGCTGAGGCGTCACACACCTAAGGCTCCACCACACTGCCACTGAGTGTGTGGAGTAATTGTATGGCTTTTGTAGTGGAGAGTCTCCTCTCAGGGAGACTGGCACTTAGGCCTAAATTATTATAGCCTGATATGCCTAAGAGATAAAGCTGTAATTAAAGTTAGTGGCACAAGAAAGCTCAACTTAAATCAGTATATGTGTGCAGGCACACACACCCATATACAGACTTTGCAGACAGATTTCTAACAGATTAGTAATCAGTTCGGTGCTGATTATTTAAGAGACTTAAAAAAAATAACAAATAGTCTTCTTTTTTAAAGTAAAGTGGTCCCTTATAGTCCACACCACACAGTGTGAAATTTTTTCTCTGCACTTAACCCATTAACCAAGTGAAGCAGTGGGCAGCCAGCAACACGCTATGTTTGCTCAAAGGTTCCTCAATGGTCCTGGGATTTGAACCCTTCTGATCATGGGGTAACTACCTAACCTCTAGGCCACCAGCTGTATTGGGATACTACTTTGTACTTACTATCATACAGAATTTTTTTTTTTGCCCACCTCTAACCCATCCCATTATCTTCTCTTTATGAAATTAATGTCATTAGTTAAGCAATTCTGCATCTTATTGCTTAAACAATTATCTGTATTTTACTAAAGCTTATGAGGGCAGTTTCTGTTTCTTCAAATGAGTGAAAAACTATGTTTTTTTTTATCTGTTTTTACAGTGGAGACATGGAGGCTTGAGGACACCCTGGCAACCTTAAATGCTCACTACAACAAGAAAGTTTTGCTAGAAATGTTCGTGTGGCCTGATGATCGAGACTCAAGCCGCCACATCATTCATGTAGAGAAACTTAATTCGGGGTGCTTTAATGGGTGGATTTTTGTGAATCTGTTATCCATTGAAACTTCATGACATAGAGAATCTCATATGACCCCAAAACTCTATAAATCTAATGAAAAATGTTGCAAATATGTCACAATTACTAACTTATGTCTCCATTGTTTTTTTTTTGAAGATTGACCAGCCTTTGCTAGGAATGCCCTCGAGGGATTATTACCTCAATGATGGCAACTACAAAAAGGTGCACTCACTCTCTCTCTCTCGCTCTCTTCTTCTTGATACCCACACTCACTCGCTGCCCACGTTATAATTACAGGTATCAACAATCTTCCTGTGTTTGTCTGTGCCGGTAGGTGCGTGAAGCCTACCTGCAGTTTATGGTTTCCATGGCGAAAATAGCGCGGGAGGACAGGAACCTGACCCAAGACGATGAACGTGTGTGGGAGGAAATGATGCAAGTGATGGAGCTGGAGAGAGAGATTGCCAATGTGAGTAGCCTGCGAGCTGATTAGAGGAACTGCAGTCTGACAAGAAGATGACCACTTGAGCAGCTTGGGAATCAGTTGGGAATTTCAACACGAAAAAGGGTCCCTATAATAGTCACTTGAATTTTGTATATATGATGTAAACCCTGTTTAAAAACGTACTGCTTACTTCGAGTTCCACACAGTTCACATACGGAAGCAAAGCTGGAGCTCGTTTTAAATTCATGATGGTCGTGGCTGTTCACAATCATGAACACACTTAAAATGTTCTTGTAAATGTACAATTTGAAACAATATTTATAGCCTTTTAAACTCCAGAAAAGTAATGAGATGGGCCCTTTAATACGTTGAATTCATCGCAATCGCAATATGTAGCAGTAAAATCGCAAGACTGATATTTTGTCCACATCATGCAGCTCCATATATGCAATATAAAATCATGAAAATCCTAAAATAGGAGAAAAATTATGAGGAAAAGGGTTTTCTGTATCCTGTGTCCACAATCTTTGAGAGCACTTAACAGCTATGTAGATAACCATATAAATATAATCTCTGGAATTAGTTTTTCACACAAGATTAAAGACTGATTGTGTGCTGTGCTTTTGATATGCTGTGCCCATAGGCCACGTCCCCAGCTGAGGAACGAAATGATATCACAGTTCTCTACAACAAGATGACCCTGCGAGACGTGCAGGATACTTTTGGTCTTGATGTGAGTAATAAGAAAATGAGAATGGGATTACAGTAGAAGCGCTATGAAGCATCAACCCAGCATGTCTCTGTGTGTTTTGCCGGATGATTCAGGGTTTTAACTGGACCCGCTACCTCCAGGGCATCATGGGCAGTGTTTCCATCCCATTGCACCCAGGGGAACCCATTGTGGTCTACTGCTCACCGTACCTGGAGAAGCTCAACCACATTCTGCGTAGATACGACCGCAGGTCAGAGTACATAAGAGTCAGCAGCAAAATAAAATGGAGGAAAATGGAAGAACCACAATAAAAACTGCCATGGGGGGTTATTTTGTCAAAACAAAGTGTTTTATACGTACAAAAGGGATTTTGTCAGTATTTGCCAACTGGCTGATTTTCATTTGTAGCCTTTTAGCCCCGGGGCCTCATTTATTGAAGAGTGCTTGTTTTTAAATCTGTGTGCAAGACAGATTAAATAATTCATTATTTTCATGATGTTTCCAGTTTTTTATCACATGCATGCAAATGTATATAAACATGTATATCAAATGTACAACCAGTGGTTCTCACACTCATTCATACATAAACTGTAAAATTCTTCTTGTAGTGGAGGCTTTTGAGGGAAACTATAGCTCCCCATTTTGATGCAGCTTTTGTTAATATGAGAAAATAGAAATATAAAGTAGGAATATACATAAACACGTACATTGTTGCCACGGAATGGGTTTAATATGCACATCTCTGTAGGACTGTGCAGAATTACCTGGTGTGGGTGCTTGTGATGGAAAGGGTCAGCAGCCTGAGCCGTCGCTTCAAAGACGTGCGAGCGAACTACAGAAAGGTCAGTCACGCTCACTCAACACAGCAGGACTGCACCCTGAAATACTCAGCCAGAGAGGAGGTCACAGAATAAAAAGATTCACTTTTAAACTGATACTCATAACGCTGGTGATACCGTTTTACATGTTCAAAGCCTTATTAGATGGTACTTTATGACCCACACCCATCTAACCCATCATGAGAACCAACTGCCCTGCCCAAGTTTCATTAATAAACAAACCAAACGTGACCTACAAGGTTTTTGTCCGTTTATAACTTTTAGAACTTGCCTAGAACACTGCTTTGTCACTTTTTGTCAACCCCCACCCCCACACGCAAATTTTTCAAATAAGCTTGCCAAAACCAGGGTAGAGGTCGATAACGTGTATGACTTGTCAGTGCATTGCTAGAGACTATATTAATTGTTGTTTATTAATGTTGAGGAACTGAAACAACGTAATTGAATGTGTCACTGAACATACCAAAAATACAAGCATTCTAAAATATATAATACACTGCCGGTTAAATGTTTATCATGTCAAAACATGTCATATTATTATTATGATTATGGCATAGCTTTCTCTTCACATTAGAGATGTCACAATACGAGACTTTTACTACTCGATTACAATAAGTGTGGAATTAAGCGATCCTCGATACTTGATTCTGTGTTACTAAACTAAAACAGAAATCCTATTCAGCAGATTCTGCTTTACTAAAACCTTTGTGTGAACAGTAACAGCTAAAACAAACAGCATAATGGCTTGTAGCCTTCACATAACAGTAAGAAGCAGACTTCATTATTATGTATTATTATTGTTTACACTTTAGAAGCACCTATTTTTGATAGTGTAAAAGATAAACAGGATAACAGTATGAGCAACTTGATACTGTGAAAGGAAAATGGTATTAGTAGTCTTCTCAACACACACCTGCACACACTCACTTTTATATAACTGAGTGCAAGTAGTAGACAAGACTGTTTATAGAACACCTACCTAAAGTGAGGCCAGAGTTTTGTTTTGCTCGTCCGTGACTTTTTAGATCGAGACTTTTATAACACTTTCTTTTATTACTATATCTTTTATAGCAAATATAGTTCAGCAGCAGACTGAATTGAACATGACCTGCTTGAGCTCCCTCACATCAGGATGCTGGACTTTCGTGTGCATGGCCAAATTTACTTTCAGTTTGAAATCATGATGCTGTTTTTGGTGATGATGTAACCTTTATCATGTATTTTGAATGCATTTCGCATTCAGATGTAGTTGTATTGTCACATTTTTATCTCTGATCAACTTAGTAATAGTTCTTTTGTCATTTTAAGATAAGATGAGATGAGGTAGCCCTTTATTAGCAGCACAACCAATAGAATAAAAACTATATATATGTATATATAACACAACAGTATAACATAAAAAGTACACTCTACAAATAATACCAAAAAAGTTTAGAAGTTTGTATATACACACACACACACACACACACACACACACACACACACACACATATATGTGTGCGTGTGTGTAGTATATGTATGTGTGTACACACTGGATAAATGTATGTATATATGTATATAGTAGGTATATACTGGTACTCAGTGGAGTGCCATCAGTTGCTTGAGAGTGGCAGGCACCAGAAAAAAAATGCACCCGAAAAATTGCACATTGCATACAATAATCGTTTAGCTTTATATCAAGTATTATAAAGTAGCTGTTTCCGGGTTAAGACATTTACAGATTTGTTAATTAAGGTGACAGTGAGTAATCAGATGTTACACTGAAAATGATTCTGATTCAATACTTATAAAAGCATTATATTACCAAAATGTTATAAATGGTCTTACACTCAGGGCATCTTGTAACTTTGTGCATGCTAACATAATGGTGCATGTCTACATACACATACATCTTCTTAGGCTTTACACGGCACCACAGTTGAGGAAGCGCGCTGGCGGGATTGTGTACGTTATGTCCAGAGCAACATGGAGAATGCAGTGGGGGCCCTGTATGTGAGGGAGACTTTTGCTGGAGACAGCAAGCGCATGGTGAGTCCCGACACCAGTCTACAATCTCTGTACAGAGTACAACAGGAAATCTCTCGAACTTTTCATCATTGTCAACAAACACTGCGGCTGTTTAGTCTTTCTCAAGGTCTATTTTAGGTCTAGCTTTGTTTTTCCATTAGGTTTTCCTAAGGAAGTGTAACTCTTGAGGGTCTGTGTGTGAATTAGGTCTACATGAGGTTTGCTGGTACATGCTGCAGTTTGGTCTGTGATAATGTTTCATTTTTAATGTGACATGATTAGAACCGTGGGCCCCTGAAAAATAAATGTACTTCTGAGACTTCTGTCACTGACATCTCATGCAGAATTATCTACATTTAACTCCACATCAGTAGCAACAAATTACAGTAGGTTGTGTATGTTATATGTAGGTCATGTGTGTGGATGTATGTCCTGGTGTATTGTGCAACCTGGTTATAAAAAATGGCTCTCTTTCTCTTTTTGTCCAGGTTAGTGAACTAATTAAAAAGATTCAGGAGGCTTTTGTAGAAACTCTGGAGGAACTGAACTGGATGGATGAGGAATCCAAGGCAAAAGCCAGAGAGAAGGTATTCAGAAATTTAGCATTTACTCATTTGAAGAAGACACTGCTCTTTTAATACACTGTAGATCATCCTTCTTTTTCTGAAGCAAATTATTTAGCTGTTGTTCCATCTCACAACAGTACGTTAATGCATAATTAGTTTGCATTCTTCTTAAGTTTTATTTTTTACTACATTTTATTATAGCCAAAATCGGCACAGCTTCTCCTTGGAGCTTGTGGTGAATTTCTGAACCGCTCCATTGTCAAAAAGTCCAACTAATATTCATATTAGTGTGCTAGTTTAAATAAATTTGTGATCAGGAAATCAGGGGCAGAGTATTGATCGTTTCAAGCATACTGGGATGGAGAAAAAAGTGGAAAAAAAAAATCCAGAGAAACAAACTTGGAGCAAACCACAAAGCGTGCCTCATAAAATGGACATTAAGACTCTTAATCTCAGGTCAGTTATATAAAAAAGGACGTGTGTGACTGTATGTTGTGGTTTAATTAAAAATAATCATCCAGTGAATGCCGCTGCGCATTCAGCCTTACCCATAAAAGGCTTGGTAAGAGCCGGCAAATGCCCCCCCCACCTAAACCAGTGTTTGGCTTTGAGTTCAAGATGACTTAGCCGATGCCTCGACTAAAGTGAATGGACAGGTTTGTCCTGTGACAGAAACATTTGCTCGCTGCCAGATTTCGGCAGGGCTAGTTCCAATACAGTCATTGCTTTGTTTCCAGAAGTTCTTGTAAAACACAGGAAACTAGGAATCAGGCCTAGAAGATGCCACAAAAATAATTTGTCTTGGGAAATTAAAATATTTGCTCAGTGCACTAAGCTGTAGAGGCGGGTGGCCTGGTGGTTAGGGAGTTGCCCTTGGAATCAGAAGGTTGTGGGTTTGAATCCCAGGACTGCCAGTGGCACCACTGTGGTACCCTTGAGCAAGGCACCGCCCCCACACACTGCTCCCTGGACGCCATTGTCGGGTTAAATGCAGACTCAAAAAATTTCCTCTGGGATCAATACACTATATTAAATGTAATACATTTTTTTTAATATGACCTTCTGATGTTTCAGGCCATGGCTATTTCAGAGCAGATCGGCTACCCAGACTACATCCTGGAAGAAGAGAATCGGAAGCTGGATCAGGAGTATATCCACGTGAGCTCCAAAGACTCTTCACAATATTTTTTTAATTCAGTTCTGAGTTGCTCCTGCCATTTAAACAGATTTAGACCTTGTACACAAACCATAGCTGAGTTAAAATAAATGATAAATGAAGGATGTTTTCCTTAATCTTAGTTCAAATTTATATTTACTGCATTGTGAGAGACAAAAGAGCTTTAATAAATCATCTGTTTTCATTCACAGCTAAATTTCAGTGAAGAGAACTACTTTGAGAATATTTTGGAGAATCTTCAAGCTACGGCTCAGAAGGGTCACAAGAAGCTGAGGGAACCTGTGGACCCTGAGTTGTATGTTACATTTAAAACAAAATAAATCTAAAACAAATAAATGATGAGCCTCAGACTAACATAAAAAGAGCTGTGTGTCCTTTTCAGACACTGTTTCTGAACATTGTCCTTCCGTGCTCTCATGATGTCAATGTTTTTCCAGGTGGATCATTGGTGCAGCTGTGGTCAATGCATTCTACTCTCACAACAGAAACCAGATAGGTAAGTTTATAACTTTAAGCAGGCTTTAGTACACTCTGCTCTGGAGAGTAGAGTGTATTAATGTGAGCAGCTGTCTGGGGGATATTGAGAAAATCTGCTTAGCTACTTTTTGTACCTCAAGCTATCATTTTAAAAAACGTAAGTGGACATAATATGATGACTTGCTGTACTCAGCTTTTGATGACTTTCTAGTCTACTGTAAAGGACCCATGGAACCACAGTGGGCACTAAACTCTGACTAAATGCAGATCTATTGGGAAACATTGTTTCTGGTCACACTGCTGCATAAGCATAGGTCTAAATGCCTTTTCAGCTCATTGGAAATAATGTCTGCAATGCCTGTAAGGCTTTTTTTCCTCATAGATAATATAAAGCTAGTTTCAGGCTCGAATGCACACAAAGCTGGTGCTAAAAGAGATGCGCTGAAGGCACAGAAAGCATGCTATTCAAGCTGGGTTAATACATACATTGCAAAAGCTGGGTGATTATGCAGATTTTCAGCTGGAGTAATTTCCACATAATTACTCTTAGATTGCACATTTTAATGTTCCTGGACATTCTGGGAAACACTTCAAGCTGAATTGGAAGCTATTCTGGAGACAGAGAGGCAGCTGTAACCAGGGTTTTTGATGCAATGGCGAGAAATGGAGAAAATACTGCATCTTCACCAGCCTTTCTGAATGCACCGATAACACTAATGGTTCATGCATCCACCTAATATGCGTTTCAAAACAACTAAATACCCTGTTGCTAAATTACAGATATGAGATCTCATCTGATTTTCATTCATTAGAGGTATTCTCTCTGTCTGGGTCTCTTTCTCTTTCAGTGTTTCCTGCTGGAATTCTACAGCCTCCTTTCTTCAGTGAGAAACAGCTCCAAGCACTAAATTTTGGAGGCATTGGAATGGTTATAGGGCATGAAATCACCCATGGCTTTGATGACCATGGTGAGGCAGTCACTTTCCTCTGATTAATAACACCAATTTCAGCATGCTTTGGCCGAATAAACAGTTCTGATTGGATGACTGTCTAATTTGAATGTGATATATTGCAACCCATGCTAAGTGTGGGATTTTAAACACCACAGATGAAGCGTGTGTTCTTCTGAAGCGGACAAGAAATATGATCACAGCCAAGAGCAGCTTTGCTATTTTCCAGTAACTAAGTTTGCACACTAAAACCAAATCTTTACTCTCATAGGGCGTAACTTTGACAAAGATGGGAATATGTACAATTGGTGGAGCAACTATTCTACAGAGCACTTTGAGGACCAGTCCAAGTGCATGGTACAACAGTATGGCGAATTCAGCTGGAAGCTTGCAGGGGGTCAAAATGTAATTATCAGTATGTTAATAAATGATAATAAATAAGACATTATTGAAATTATCATTTAAAATAGGGTTGCACCGATACCACTTTTTTACAAACCGATACGAGTACGAGTATTTTTATTTGTGTACTTGTGTACTATACTTCTTAGAATGGTGTCTGTGCAAGTGCAAGTAATTTGGAGACCAGTTTTACTTTCTCTTCTACAGTTTATGACAAGCCTACCCTTAGCAAAAGTAGTATACCTGAAATTCATTTTATTAAGTATGCTTGAGTATAAGTATAGCAAGTATACGGATCATGTACTGGTAGTGTACTTGAAAGTATACAAATTTAATACTTCTTCTGACTAAATTGGAACATTTTAAGTTT
>JBBIGA010000132.1:10378450-10427745 GCA_037576975.1 Alestes dentex | reverse complement strand
TAATTGTATTTATTGTAATATTAATGTTTTAACACTAACTTAACACTACTGTCCAGTAGTAAACAGGTTTTAAGTATTATTTTCCCAGGTGCCTAAGACTTTTGCATAGTCCTGTACATTCTTGTTAAAGTAGTCCCCAACTACCTCCCACTTTCTAAATTAATAATAAGAAACTTTGAGATATTCAAATAACTGTTTATTTTAAGTGATATTTTCCTGTTTTCCTTTTTTTTTTTAAACTTTATTTATTAATTTATTTATTTTCTTCTTCTCAGTTGTCTTGTGATGTATATATTTTTGATACTATACATGGACATGTAGAGAATGGCAAAACTTATGGATCCTACCTGAATACATTTAATGACCCCTGCACTGTATCTTTGAATTCAACTGTACTGTATGACTGCACGTGTTTAACCGAAATAAAATGAAGTTAAAAAAAAAAAACACACAAGCTAGCTTATGCAAGATATGTCACATTGGGCAAAATGGATATAATAAGCTGGAGGACCATTTATGCTTTTCCTGCCGGCCATGGCTGCAACATTACCTCACATCAAACGTGGTGTGAAGTGATGAATTGCACATCCACAACAAAAGACCCAACGATAACTGACGCACGAGACAGAAATAGCTGCCCAGGGAAAGGCAGAGACAGTTTTAGGAGTATTTGATTGTTCACTTGAGCCTCGTTGATGTCCACATCCACCAGTATCAAAAAGGCTTTTAAAGCTGGAAGAGACTCATTCGGTATCCACAGACAGACAATTCATTAAGTTTAAATTGCAAGCAAATGCTGCAAGATACATTGTCTAAGTGCATCTTCTGGGAACTAAATCCAGTCCACGCAGTTGTTCTTAAAACTGCATTGGCCTAATAGAGACCAAATGGCCTTTCTTTGGTTTATTTCAGTAAAGTCTTATTTATCAGCAACAAGAATTCTATATAAAAAGGCTGAATTGTTTGGGGGCTTTCCATCTCATGCTGGACATAAGACAGAATCCATATAGATCACTGAACACAAGGTCAAAACTTTTTAGAACAATGAAAACCCCACTTAAATGTTTCATGCATTGCAGTTGTCCATTGTAAAAGTAACTAACTCATCCCATTGGCTCATGGTGTTTAAGATTTTGGCTGAAGCTCTTCTCAAAGGACCATTTATGTAGTGCGGCCTAGGTCAATATTTCCATATCAAGCAGGAAATCAAATATTTTGAAATTAAATATTAACCTGCTATTGAATGTCTTCATGTATCCTGGTCTTATGTCAATAATAATGACATTTCGCGCCTATTCAGAATATGAGTTTTAATTTAAAATAAGGAAACTGTTTTTACAGTAAATGAGGAAGAGTTGATACTAGTGAATCAACAAGTAACAATTTATTGTCCCAAATGTGGTCAGTACACATGAAGAGCTAGATCTAAAAATGTTTGGCATGCCATGTCGTAATGTGTGCAAACTGTGTGTGCTTGGAGAGTTGTTTGGTTCAGCAGAACGTTGGTGTGAAGGGAAAACGGACCCTTTAAGAATCCCATGGATGTTTTCCTGAAGATAACGTCAGGCTTCCACAGAAAGCTGGGTCAGACCTGCACAGACCTGCACAATCACGAATGTGATTTACTGTATTTTTTGTTGTAAAAAAATGTCAGACCTTTCCCCCACAGAAACCAATTACAGGGTTTTTTTTGTTCCTGATGTTCTTCAGAAATGTCTAATGGTTAGCAATGGGGTTTTGTTGGTATCACAACGTTAAAAATTCTAATGATTTAGCAAGCGACCAGTGGCTGATTTAATGTGCATTTGATGACTTTCTAATGAAATCAGCAGGAATTCTACAATAAACTAAGGATTTTTAATTGTTAATGCTTTCAATGGTCTTGTTCAGCTAGATTCTTTTTGATATTTGTTCTTTTTATTTCACTCTGTGCTAATATGAACTGCTGCCCTCTTCAGGTTAAACCATTAACTCATTATTTATGCTGCCTAATTCACTCTTTCTGGGCAGTACTTTGAAAATCTGACATTAATTTTAATTGATGTGTGTTTTCCCTCTAGAATAAAATTTAACATATTAAAATGTACCAATAAGTCCACAAATAAGCTCAATCAGGAGTTTTCAGCTCATTCCAGTTGGGACAGAGTCCAACAGATTGCTGACTTCCCAGTCCAGACACCCCTGACACACAACTTCACAATTAAACTGCAGGTTCGTTGGTAGGACAATTATCAAACTCTCCTGGAAGCCAGTATGCCAGGTGGATGGAGCCTTTTTACCTGAAGTAAATGAACGACAAAGGGTATCTCCTTAATTTAAGGTGTCATTCATCTGATCTCACCTGTGGTTTCACCCCCGCTTGGACAGTGGCAGTGATGCCCAGGGCTTTGGTGATGTCCTCAAGCGGCACATTGTCTCCTGGTGTGTCTTGGATAAAATGCAGCAGGACCCTCTCACCACCTTAGAAGTGTGAGACAGTGATTCAGATGAAGACACACTGCCCTCTAGTGACAGATTTATTAAACCCAGTACAGTCCTCTTCAATTCAGACAATGTATTTATTGTCACTAATGCTGAAATTAAATCAATGACCACCTAAAACATATGATTTATTAGACCACGTAAAAATTTGTGACATTATTATTTGCAGAGTAAAACACAACCTGCCCTACTATTTTACCTTTGGCTACAATCAGCATGCCGCCACTCTGTAAAAGGTCACCACTGAAGTTGCCCTGAATTCCTTCAGCACTGGCCTGCATGAAGTGAAGGCAGTGAGATACATTTTTAGCATTATGTTTTGAGATTTAAAGTCACAAGGGGCCAGGATCTTTCCATAAATGCTGATCAAAAACATGACTTATTACCTTTGAGGCAATTTCTCGTACTTTTTTGCCCATAGCAGCAGGGACCACACTGATGGCATTGTACCTGCGAGGGGAAGCAATAGAATGTCAACCATTTCATTTAAAACAAAGACTTGGATCTGAAACAAAAGTCATGTATACTCTCTGCCATTAATCATTACAACAGCTATATGACATTCTACTTACCAAGAGCAATTCTACATACACTACATGGACAAAAGTATTGGGACATGCCCGTTTTTCATGGTTTCGGCTAGGCCCCTAACTTCCAGTGACAGGCAATCTTAATGTTTTAGCGAACCAAGACATTATGGACACCACCATGCTTCCAACTTTGTGGACACAGTTTGGGAAAGAACCTTTTCTATTCCAGCATGACTGTGCCCCAGTGCACAAAGCAACACTCATAAAGACATGGTTGGATAACTTCGCTTTGGAAGAAAACCACATCCAACACCTTTGGGATGAACTGGAAAGGAGATGGCAAGCCAGGCCTTCTCATTCAAAATGATTGTCTGACTTCATAAATGTTCTCCAGAATGAATGGACACAAATTCCCACAGAAACTCCAAAATCTTGTGGAAAGCTTTCCAAGAAGAAACTGTTTTAAATATAGTTGTTTTTTAAAGTAGTTGTTTGGAGAAAAACTAAACTTATTTACATACATTTTCTGTTATGCCAAATATATCAAGCCAAGACATGTTTCATTAGTTTTGCCTCGAAGCTCCAGGCTAATGTGGCTAACAAGTAATAGAAGCCGGACTAATTAGCACTTCAGTAACTGCACAATTAATCTGCATGCCTATCAACACACACTCGCCTCAAACAAGACAAAAGTCTGCTTCACAGCTCTAAAAGTAATAATAATCATCTAGAGCAACTTACAATCATTAGTTACAGGGACAGTCCCCCTGGAGCAACTGAGGGTTAAGTGTTTTGCTCAAGAACACACTGGTAGAAACTGGGGTTTTGGAACCTGCAACTTTGTGGTCACTGGCAAGTGTTTTACCCGCTAGGCCACTACAGCAATAGCAGCTGCAACCCATATTTTGTGTTCTTTGGTCCTTTGTAAATGGCAGCCAGTCATGCAGTGCCAGAAACCATATAAGCAATTCTATATGAGATTACTCAACTGTGTGATGATTCAGACATGCAGTTTGCATGATGCTAATCGGTGGGTCATAACTTCTTTGCTACATTTGTCTTTTCCCAAAAATGGGGACAATGCTCAAACAGGTACACTAATCAGAAGCCACTAAACAAACCTGGGCTGATTCATTATATTCATGGTAAGAGTAAACATTCTTCTATTTGTTATTTATTTGGGTTTTTTTAGTTTGTCCTTTATGGGACCTGTGGTATGTTTCATGTGTTTCTGCTTTGATACCTTTTAAATCCCAGGTCCTTGTAGCACTGTTTCTTTTCGTCAATGAATATATCTGAAATAAAGAGAAAAAAAGAGTCACGTTTAAAGTAAAGTGGCCCCTTATCGTCACGTGTGAATACACCACAGCACACCACACGGTGTGAACTTCTTTCTCTACATTTAACCCATTTCACCAAGTGAAGCAGTGGGCAGCCAGCATGCTCAAGGGTACCACAGTGGTGCCACTACCAGCCCTGGGATTCAAACCCATGGCCTTCTAAACACAGGGCCAACTCCCTAACCACTAGGCCACCAGTCGTAATTAAATGTTTTTAAACCTAGAGTGTGTCTGAAACATAGTTTTGTAGTTCCCCTACTCAAACACACCCACTAAACCAGTGGTTCTCAAACTTATTTTATCTTTGCCCACTTGGCAGACAGAAACAGCCTACATGTAACTTCTCAAATAACATCAAATTCATTAACATTCATTTCTTCAGTAACTTTTGTTGTGCACAAAAGAAACCTTTCACTTCAAACAACTTTCTGTGATATTTGTCACTCAATTATTTCATTAGTCTGCACTTTAAAAAAAAAAAAAAGTCGTATGAGCTCCTCTGCTACCGTGTGTGGTTTCTTGCACTGGGCAATACTGTATGTGACTTTGTATGCTGTTTACTGATGCAGATTTTCCAAAGCATTTTTCCTGCTACAGATACTCTCCACGTTTTCTTTGAAAGAACTTGAATGACTTATTGATGTGACTGGGGTGGAATGTCTCAAACTGTCTTCTTAATTTGTTGGGTCTCATACTGTCTGCTGCCAGTTTTCAAATATAAAATACACACAGGTCTCTCTTCATCTCCAACCACATTAACCGTGAAACCTAGAGCAAGATATGTTTCATCATGCTTCCTTTTTGGCTTGTTTTCTACCAGTTATCGGCACTTCCCTCGTTTCTCTCAGAGGAACCTCCTGTTTTGATTTTGTAGCGATTAAATATCTATTCATTGTCACAATCCTATGACAGCAGTGAATGAGCAGATGCTATCCCACCTGTCATGACTACCACACACTTTGAGGATCACTGCACTAAACAATGTAACAGATGAGTTGAATAGGGTATGTCTGAGCAGGGAAATCACCAAACCGTGCTGAACACAGTTGGCCCCTCCTATCTATACATCAGGTGGATATTTTACAATCCTTTTATTGCTTCCAAAGGTTGTGGAAGCATGGTAACGGGTCATAAAACACCACAGACCAAAAGTTACAAAACGAGAAGATTCCTGGAATGTGAAAAACAATAGGCCTACACTACATTGGATGAACTCACCTCCTTTAAAGAAACCTCCTTCCTTAAACTCTTTCAGCCCCGTCTCTTCAGGGCCAACACCGACGAGGACCACTCCATTAGACTTCAGGTCTTTCTCTAGCTTGCTGACTTCAGCTGCGGTCCAGCGGCAGATCTGGCAGCCGAATCGCCGGAGGAAGAAGAGCACCACTGTCTGATCACGCCACAGTGAGCCAAGCTCCACATTCTGATGAGGAAAACATAAGCAGTGGCATCATTCTTGAGAGAAACATTCATGTGTCACTGTTTTTGCTTCACCAAATAGTATCAGTTCCCTTGATATCACATGGTACAGCTGTGTTCAGAATAATAGCAATGGGTGTTAAAAAGGTGAATCCTTATTCACTTTTTTGTGAAAAGCTCAAATTCCTTATTATACCTCTTATTGTCATACATGCAAATGCATTGAGAACACAACACATTCTATTCCAAATCAAAACATGAAGAAAAAATTATAAAATTTGTGTTATTCCTTCACAGAAAGCGAAGAAAAGAGAATATTAGGCTGTTCAAAAAATAGCAGTGTCTGCATTCTTCTTTACAAACTCAAACATTCACTGTATAAACTGAAAAACGTTTCAAATGTTTTGCTTTCCTTTGAATCACTGGACTAATACTTAGTTGTATAACCACTGTTTCTGAGAACTGCCGAACATCTGTGTTGCATGGAGTCGACCAACTTCTGGCACCTGTGAACAAGTATTCCAGCCCAGGATGATTGGACTACATTCCACAATTCTTCTGCATTTCTTGGTTTTGCCTCAGAAACAGCATTTTTGATGTCACCCCACAAGTTTTCTATTGGATCAAGGTCGGGGGATTGGGCTGGCCATCCATAAAGTCAATCTTGTTGGTCTGGAACCAAGATGTTGCCCGTTTACTGGTGTGTTTGGGGTCGTCCTGTTGAAACACCCATTTCAAGGGGATTTCCTTGTAGAGGCAACATGACCTCTACAAGTATTTTGAGGTATTCAAACTGATCCATGATCCCTGGTATGCGTTAAATAGGCCTGACACCGTGGTACGAGAAACATTCCCCTTTCCAATCAACTTTTGAATCAAGGTACAATGTTTTTCTGAACAATGTCTGGAACGACCCATTTTACTCAGAATTTCAGAGAGAAATGGACTATAAAAAGCATGTACAACATTCGCTGCCTTCCTTCCTTAAATGAGGGCTGTAATTGGCACCTTGGAATTACCTCACTAACTGAGCTCCACACTGCTATTATTTTAAACACGCCCCAATTAATGATTAGATTACACAGAATCGGCAGCATGCATGTTACAATTGCTGGGTCTGTTGGTCTTCTGTTACTCTACTACACCCTACTAGAAAATTATTGGCCATGTAGAAATATAATTTCTACCAAAAACAGTGATTGATCAGACTGCTAGTGATGTCAGACTGCTATTATTAACACAACTGTACATCACAATAATAATAATAATAATTCTTACTTCTACAGCACCTTTGTCAAACTCAAGGTTGCTTTACAAATAGTTAAGACATAGAACAAGAAACAACAATTAACAAATTGTAATAAACAAAAACATTACAACAACACAATACAGTAGGAGGGAAGACCAAATAAGCAGCAGAATGAAGCACTAGGAGAAGAAGCATAACACTGAGAGAAGATGTACGTTTTTAATTGGGTTCTGAAAGAAGCAAGAGAGGAAATATTCTGAGGGAGGGAGTTCCTTATTGGGGAGCCTCAAAACGAAAACATCTACCACCAACTAAAGATGAATAAAATTTGGGGACTTTAAGCAAGCCAGTACCAGACGAATACTAGAATTTTTTTCACTCCCTGTTTTGATCCTGTATCAGTTTAAACCCCTAATCTTACACACTAAGGTCCACACTTTGAAATCTCATCCTTATGAATTTTAAGGCTCTTTTAGGCTTCCTTTAGGTATTAAATAAATACGTCTGTTTCAAAAGATGTACCCTTCACATTCCGCATTCTTTACATTGACATGGATGTTAAGCAATGTATCCACTAGTGGGTCCAAAGTTTCCAACAACAACAATGGTAGAGGAGGTCGTAAAAATGTACCCGTTAAGAAAAAAGGCAAAAGTAAAGGCAGCACTGAAGATATAGTAGGTGTTTAAAATTAGTAATAACTCACAATCTCTTCTCAGTTTAAAAAACTTTATTCGTTTATTCGTCACGTCTTGCTTGAGTTATTGACTTCAGTGCCCCCATTACTGCTCAGCTCCTCCAGTTTTCAGAAAACATGCACAAATGAATGCAGACTAAAGACAGAGCACTCCATCCTGAGTCACTCAATAAATCTTAAAATGGTTAATGTATAATAAGCTTAGGGTTCAAGTGATTAAGATACTGTGTGGGCTTACATGACTGTACTTGTTTGTACATCACAGTTTTCACCTGTCACCAGTACACACTGAGGGGAGGAAAATCATTCATAAGGCAGACAAAATGCATTTAATACAAAAACGCATTGTGTCAAAATTCCTAAGGATTTAACAGTACAACATACTGTATTGTACTGAAACGTATTGTATCATTAGTCCTCACATTAGCTGGGGCTAACATACTACAGTACATGGACAAAAATATTGGGACACACCTGTTTTCCAGGATTTGGGCTACACACCTTACTTCTAGTGAAGGGCTTAATCTTAAAACTTCAGCATACCAAGACAATACCATGATTCCAACTTTGTGGACACAGTTTGAAGGTCCTTTTTCTGTTCCAGCATCACTGTGCCCCAGTGTACAAAGCAAACTTCGTGAATACGTGGTTGGATGAGTTCAGTGTGGAATAACATGACTGAACATGAGCATTATTACACTATATACAAGCATATTGGAAAGTGTATTGAACGCAGGCACCACTGTATCGAATTTGAGTATTTCGTCAATCGTTACAACCCCAGAGGGAACATAAATGTGCTGTGAGGGACAGTCAGCCTGCAGTTAACTCACCCAGCATGACGTTTAACCACAGAAACTCACATGAGGAGCCACAGAGAGACAAAAACACATCTAATATTGATCGATTTAGACACTTTTTAACTCGTTCGATTAAGCAGCTACACAGAAAAACAGACTGGGCAAGTGACAGCAGCTGTCAGAGTACAAGAAAGGTAAAGATAGAGGTGAAGTTTTGCAGTAAAGAGACAATTTTACGTGTACACTACGTGAACAAAAGTATATGGACACACCTGCTTTTCAGGGTTTGGGCATACCAAGACATTTTGGACAACGTGATACTTCCAACTTTGTGGACACAGTTTGTGGAAAGCCATTTTGGTGTAATTGTCAGGCGTCCCAATACTTTTGTCCAAGTAGTGTATATGAATGAGCTTTGAAGGTAGTTTTGCTCCCTCTAGTTCCTGAAAACTGGCCACAGTCGCAGCTTTAGCCCCCCGCACCCGTGTCAAAGATTCTTACCTCGCCAGACGTGGCACTTTTCAGCAAGTTTGAGCCTAATTTGGTCAAATCCAGAGTAGACATGTCTCCGTAGTTTACAGGTTTCTATGTGTTTGTTCCAGGTCAGCTCCACACACTGCAGATATGGCCCCGCCCACTTGTGTAACAACCGCGTTGAGTAACGAGCAACAACCAATCAGAACGCAGAGACGCGTAACCACATGGCTTGGGGGCGGGGCTTATTACATAAATCTACAATTTACAAGTTTCTTTTACTTTTTTTAATTGATCAAAATGATATTTGTGAAATATGTGGAAATCTCTGTCTCTGTATCTTTCTCTCAATTCAATTCACTCTCTCTCTCTCACACACACCTCTCTCTATGTTTTAAATTCTATCGCTCTCTCACTCTCTCACTTTCTTTCACATTCTGTATCTCACTCTATCTCTCTCTCTCTCTCTCTCTCTCTCTCTCTCTCTCACACACACACACACACACTATCTCTGTCTCTATCTCTCTGTCGCTCTTTCTCAACCCTCTCTCTCTCTGTATCAGTAGTGTCAGAACTGTCAATAATAATTTTTACAATTAAAATTACAATCACGACGCTGTTATCCAGTGCTTAAGTAGTACACACCTGTTCTTCAAACCTGCGAAGCTAAACTTAAATCAACATCTGCTTTTGTCCAAGTTACCAGCTAAGCTGGGCCAGTTAGCAAACCCAGATGAAGAAGAGAAATGTGCAAAACTTCATGAAGGCTTTTTAAGACAACTAAATTTTGAGGTCTGGCGCTGATGCTGAACGAAACACCCTGGCTCACAACCTCCGTTCCAGTTCATCCCAAAGGTGTTGGACGGCGTTGATGTCAGGGCTCTGTGCGGGCCAGTCAAGTTCTTCCACACTGAACTCATCCAACCATGTCGTTATGGAGATTGCTTTGTGCACCGCGGCACAGAAAAGGTTCTTCCCCAAACCGTGTCCACAAAGTTGAAAGCATCGTGCATGAAAGCAGTGGTGTGCTCCCTACAGAGGACACTGAGGAGGAGCAATGCATGTCATGGGGGAGTGCACAGACGTTTGCACGCGGCTGTAATGGTAGGTTCCCGCGCTGGTGCTGATGCTGCAAGTCTCGGGCGCGCGAGGGGCGGGGCTGTGACGCCAGAGAGCGGAAAGCCTGGGAGAGCCGAGGAGGAGGAGGAGGAGTAGGGCAGGGGGGAGAACAGAGGAGGACGAGGAGACGCTGAGACATGACTGCACCAAAGACAGAGACGATAGAGAAAGAGCAAGCGTTCCGTCCAGACTCTCAGACTGCTGGGCAGGAGCTGTCAGGCTGATGGGGCTACAGTGAGCTCGAGATCCGGAGCTGAATGGACACAATCCTTACGAAGGTAAAAAGATCTGCTCTTTCTCCTTTTCCCTGACCTCCTATACCCATCCTTGCACCTCAGTGTGCTCTTACAACCCTCATCTTACAGACACAGCAGCTCTACCAGCTTCTAGGTTCTTTATAAATAATAGTAATGATAATAAACGTTTAAGATACATATTTCTGGTGCTGGTGTTTTTTTCAAGGGCATTTCTGCATGCACCTGTAAAACAATAGAGCATCATAAGCTTTCAATAATGAAGAAAAGGAGGATAAAGGGCTCCCTGAAAAGGGAGCATCATTGTGTTGTGGTAAAGGCACATGGGCACTGCGTATCCCCCCCACAACTCTCTGCAGTGCATCGTGTACTGGAGGCCACAGCACATCCTTGGACCACCAGCACTCACATTTTAGTACATCTTCTTGCTGATGTTGCTCTTTTTTGCTCACATTTGCCATCTGGTTTCCTGCTAAAGCCATGTTTCAGAGTCGTCCTAGCTCAATGTCACTGTACTCATGGTGCCCTGTGAGGGGGACACCGTGTACAGTGCACTGGGTGTACAAGCGTGACAAGACAAAAACATTCACTTTAAATGTAGTAACATTAATCCATTTAAAATATGATTAAATAAAAGTTAAAAGTACATGAAATCTCTCTAGGTCCAAGAAATGCAAGGCCATGTATGGGAGACTTGTATTTGTATGTTCATGTACCAAAACCAGGCCATTTCATCTTCTTTCTTTCCATGTAAAGGGAGCATTTTTAACAATGTACATACTACATTTAACTATGTGGTACTAACATTTAATTCTTTCGCACTGAATTTTACCTTGATATCAACCCTTTAACCCAATATAACAGAACAGAAAATCATTTAATAGAAACCATAGAAGACAAAAGTGAAAGGACAAAAACATTCAGTTTTGGAGTTTGCATTCAAAGGGGGTAAATATACTACTAAATTTAATCCATCTCAAATATGACCAAATAAAAGTTAGGTTTATATAAAACCTTGCTACATATCTTAAGTTTTTCTTGCATTTTCGCCCTCCTTTGACATTTATGGGAGATTTTTATTTGTACGTTTATGTAGAAAAAGCAGGGTTGATTTTTTAGCTCCTTGTTTTGGAGAGCATTTATACATACTATATTTTTACTCTTTTATTTCAACCAAAGCAATGAAATGGGATTATTTTCAAAATATGAGCCCTTTAACTCAGCATCTCATGCATCTCAAACATGACTAAATAAAGGTCAGATCTGCATCACACCTTGCTATGTTCAAAGTATGCAAGGCCCATATCTGACATTATTCCCTTCTTATGACATTTAGGGGAGATTTGAAGGCTTATATGCCAAACAAAGCCTTTTTTACCTTCATGTATGGAGTGTATATACTGGGTAGTATTTTGCAAAATGTACATACTACACTTAACTATTTTATTTCAAACAAAGCAACGAAAATAGAATCATTTTAACCCAGCATGTATCAGCTGAATAAGAAAAATCTGAAATTAGAATTGTCGCTAGCGAATAGCAAAAGACAGAGAAAATTGTTTAATAGAAATTATTATATATTAGAATATATTATATTCTAATTATATAATATATTCTAATATATAATAATTATTATATATATTATATAATATATTCTAATTCTAATTATTATATATTAGAATATAATAGAAAATATTAAAGCCAAACAAAAGACAAACAAATTCAGTTTAAATCCATCTCAGATGTGAGAAAGTTAGATTTACACCAAGATATGTTATGACATTTATTCAAGATATGTTATGATGGATTATTTATGGAATATTTGTATTTGTATGTTTATGTACCAAAACCAAGGTGTCCTTGATTTCCACAAATGTGTATGTATATGGACTGGGGAGTAGATGGCACATTTTGAACAATGTACATATTACATTAAACTCTAATTTCAAACAAAGCAATGAAAATTGATCTTTTTTTACATGCGCCCTTTATGTGAGTCCTTTCCCCCTCACACCAGCAGCCAAAGTTAGCAAAATAGACAGGGAAAATCATTTTTAACAATAAAAGCATTAGACAGTTATTAACCTAGCTAGTGTGACAGGGAAGACAGGGAAGCAACACTATTTAAGCTTGAGTAGAATAAACTAAACTGTACATGAGATCTTTTGTTTGTGTGTGCAGAACTCACCGACCAAAGCATGATATCCTCTCCTGGAATGGGCACCCCCAGTGACCCCCTCCTGGCAAGCCCAGGAGGGGACCGGCTTGGGACGTCCCAGGATGGTGCCTGGAGGCCGACCCTGTCCAAGACGTCCAGCTTCCCCTCGTCCACTACACGCCACCTCAGCCACCGAGCCAACAACTTCCAGAGGCACCCCAAACGGAGAAAACTGATCCGGCCTTCACCGCCCCCACCGCCCAACACACCCTGCCCGCTGGACCAGTTGGATCTGACCAAGTTGCCGCCCCGCCGCACCTTCCCCGAACTTCTCTTTAATGGCTGCATTCTGTTCGGCATCGAGTTCAGCTACGCTATGGAGACGGCCTACGTCACTCCAGTTCTGCTTCAGATGGGCCTTCCAGATCAGTTCTACAGCCTTGTGTGGTTCATCAGTCCAATATTAGGTAATGATGGATGCTTCAGAATGTACAGGATTAGGGTTTGGGTTAGGATGAAAAAAAAAGGGGGGGATTATTATGAGTAAAAAAATAATAGAATAACGATAAATAATTATGATAATATGCTGCACCTGTGCAACACATTTACAGCATCACAAAAGTTAGGGCACATTTATTATCCTGAACGTCCCATATTTAAAAGTGGTACCTTTCAGGCATAATAAAATAGTGGTAAATCGATAATTACTGTATGTTGTCATTTAATAACCCATTGAGGTACCATAAATATTTTATTAGCATTGGATGAATCATCATAAATGAATCATTACAGTCATTAAGCAAGATTTGTCAAGTCATTTCTAAAGCATGCCCATCATGCCAGTGATGTGTTAAAATCTGGTTAAATGTCAACTCCTATCACAGTGGCTCAGCAGTGTTCAGGGCATTCATCTCACTTTATACTCTCTCTCTCTATTCTGTCATTTTCAGGGTTCCTGCTTCAGCCAATCCTCGGAGCGTGGAGTGATCGGTGTACATCGCGCTTTGGACGCCGGAGGCCTTTTATCTTTGCCCTGGCAGTTGGTAAGCATATCAATTAGAGATGGGCATGAGTTTTCAATTAGCCAACCCATTTGACTAATAAATTACTACTCCAAATTGGTGTATTGATTTACAGTAGTGTGAGGACAAATAAAAAAATCTCACTTCAGAGTTGCAGTTGAAGCTGTGGTGGTGCCCGCTAGTCTATGAGGGATTAGTGTGTTCAGCTGTGGTACGGATTCACAAATATTCCATTTAAAGCTGCACAAGATACTGTTTGCTAATCAGTGTCACAATACTGATGTCACAAAAGGCTGCAGTATTACATTACATTACATTCATTTGGCAGACGCTTTTATCCAAAGCGACTGAGTGTGTACGAGGAAACACTCACATTTCAGGACAGTGTGAGAACCAGAGGAGAGTACTAAGTGCTAAAAGTAGTGCGAGAAGATAGATATTGCATTAGGAGAGGAAATGCTCTCTGAACTGATGAGTCTTCAGGAGGTTTTTTAGCTAGAGAAGGATTCTGCTGTTCTTGTCGGCAGCTCGCTCCACCAGAATGAGACCAGTCTGTACTGGGTTTGTGTAGGGATGGCAGAGCCTGATGATGATCCTTGGAGGAGTGGAGGGAGTGAGTACAAACATAAGGCTGAATAATAGTATTAAGGTAGCTGGGTGCAGACCCAGGTGTCCCTCTGTGGGCAAGAATTAGTGACTTGGATGTAATTCAGGCAGCCATGGGTAGCCAGAGTAAGTCAAACAACAATGGGGTGACATGCGACCTTTTGGGTTGGTTGAAGATCAGCCAAGCCGATATGCTAATGAGCTTCCAACGAATCCCAGTGTTTCTGACAGTGTGACCAGTCACAGCTCTATGTTAGTTACAGGGTGCTCTGCTGAATCAAGGTCTTCATGTAAGTCAACAAAAGTCTAATTATTTTAATCTTTAACCATAAAAGGTGAAGGCAAATCTATACATTAATGGGTGGGGCTAAACTGCTGCAGCCGGAATAAGGAGATAATATTTAAATGTGTTGATTTTGTGACATAACAAAAACTAGGATTTGAAAACGGGTCATTTTTTGTAGCTTGTTCTTCATATATGGATTGTATGGGTAAAATGTAGCAGTACAATTGTAATACTGATATTTTGTGCGGCTCTAATTTCATTGCTCAACCAAAAAATGACTCTCAATAGTTTAGATTACTGTTTTCTCATGCATTACTGTTTCGTTGTGCAGAGGTGTGATGCAACTGAATATCTCTGTTAAAAGAAGTGTGACTAAGTAGGAAGAGCATGTGTGACCTTGCAGAGAAGAAGTAGCACAGCAGGTTTTCTTGCTGGCTGTGGTATAAGAATGCAGGACATTTTTGAGAAAAATTGCTTGTCCTTAAATATTTAGTGGCATTTGCATTCATTTAGTTATGTAAACTTTTTATTAAGTGAGTTTTGCTTGTAAGTTTGCACCATCTCTCCATGTGTGTTCTACACTGTGGGAGAAAACAATTGTTTCATCTAATGGGGCACTGTAAGCCTTTTATCACCATGCTGCCTTTAAAATTATTAGATTTAAAAAAATACATTTGCACAGTTTTCTATATATCCTATATTAATAGTAGTTTAGCCAAGCTTGGAGTCCAAATTTTGCTTCTTTAGTTTAATGCTGGATCTACAAGGCTAATGATGTTAAACAGCAGAAGTCGGTTGTCAACTGTTTTTGTAAAAAGATGCCAAAACTTCAGTTAACCCTTTCATTTCACATCCATCTCTTCATTAAGGTAGTGTAGACTTGTTGATGTGGTTTAGGACACATTATCACTTACGGTGAGCTATAAAACAAACTGTTCATGTGGAACACTGTGGATATCCATTTTGGACAACAGGGTCTGTGTTCACTAACCACCTCAGTATTCGGAATGTTGATCTAGAATCAGTTTTCTGTAACAATGACGGTCATAAATACGGAAGAATCTGATCCAAGATCAGCTCTCTCTAGACCTGGTGCTGCTGAAATGTCTTTAGTGGCCCACACTAAGCCATACTGTGTCGAAAACCATATCAGCAAGTCTGTATCACCTTTGTGAAGAGCTGGATGCTTTTTAAGCAGGTTGAGACTTTAACACTCAGCCAAATAGGAATAGTTTGGAGACTATAGGATTTTTTGGACCCAACTAGCCGTTTTTGGTCCATGAAATAATCTTTTCTTCATGATGTTTCAAAGCATATGATTGAAAACACTTCACTGAAAGAAGTTCTTCTGTAATAGCGCTCTGAACCTTTTTTGCCAAAAATGTAAGCAGCCAGACATTTACTGTAGCCTTGACTAATTTCTTATCAAACATCTACACTCACTTTCACTTTCTCTTGATGTTCCCCATCATTCATCATCCTCTTTCGCTTTCTCTTTTTCACATTCAAGTGACAGATCAATATGCTTCCTATTGTTTATACTTGCCATGTATGTTTTAACGTCCAGTGCTGGAATAATACTTACTCAAGAACTTAGAACTTTCTTAAAGTCATGTAAAGGAACTCTTTTCTCATTCATACCCATCCATACCCACACTATATGGTTTCCTGCCACACTATATGGACAAAATTATTGGGACCCACATGTTTTTCAGGGTTTGGGCTAGACACCTTACTTCCAGTGCAATCCTAATGCTTCAGCATACCTTTTTCAGCAAGACATTTTGGACAACGCCATGCTTTCAACTTTGTGGACACAGTTTGGGGAAGAACCTTTTCTGTTCCAGCAAGACTGTGCACCAGTGCACAAAGTAAGGTCCATAAATACATGGCTGGAGGAGTTCAGTGTGGAAGAACTTGACTGGCTGGAACAGAGCCCTGACCTCAACCCCATCCAGCACCTTTGGGATGAACTGGAGCGGAGATTGTGAGCCAGACCTTCTCGTCCAACATCAGTGCCTGAGCTCATAAATGTTCTACAGGATGAATGGGCACAGATTCCACAGAAACTCCAAAATCTTGTAGAAAGCCTTCCAAGAAGAGTGGACGCTGTTACAGCTGCAAAGGGGGACCAACTCTCTATTAAAGTCTGTGTATTTGAATGCAATGTCATTAAAGTCTCTGTTGGTGTAAGGGTCAGGTGTCCCAATACTTTTGTTCATAAAGTGTTTTACAAGTAAAACATCCTCTGTTGTGTCCCCAGGCGCTTTGTTGGGCCTGACATTGGTGCTAAATGGGCGGGACATCGGATCAGCGTTGGCAGACACTGCTGTCAATCACAAGTGGGGCATTGTGCTGACGGTGTGTGGGGTGGTCCTGATGGACTTCAGTGCAGACTCAGCTGATAACCCCAGCCATGCTTACATGATGGACGTCTGTAGCCCAGAAGACCAGGACAGAGGGCTTAACATTCATGCACTGTTGGCAGGTCAGATTCCACCATTTTTGTTCAAATATCTCTATTAAACTCTAGACAAACTCTACACAAGAAATGGTTGATCAACCATAACATGCCTGGAGTTTTGTGTCTTTAGTTTAATGCTGGAGCTACAAGGCTAATAACGTTAACAAACAGCTGAAGTCAGTTTTCAGTTAAATTCTTTTGTAAAAGTACATCACCAAAACTTTACTTGACCTTCTAATACTGCATCCAGCTCTTCATTAAGGTGGAGCAGACTTGTTTATGTGGTTTAGGACACATTATGTGTGAGCTATAAAAAATGAAAAAAAAAAAAAACATCAACATGTAGCGAAACACTGCAGACAGCCAAATTCAATTCAATTTAAAGTCCATTAATTCACCATTAAATGCTATTATAACACATATTTTTTCTTAAAGTTGGCTACTCCAAACATATATATGGCCTGATACATTTAAATGATCAAAATCAGAGCTGATGAAGGCAATTCCACAGATCAAAATTTCTGTGTAATTTCATTGTTGAAATGCACACAAAGAAAAATGCACACAAACTCAAGTTTCTGTATGGCGGCGGTGATAGAAACCAGGGGTCCCAGTATGTACACCGTAATTATAAAGACATTTTCTTAATTATTATAAATGAATACCATTTCACTTAATATCTTTCTGTGAGGGAGCTTTCAGAGGCATTTAACTCTTCAGACGTCTGATTCCACTGCTGTGACACACTAAGTTTCTCTGGAATGGAGCATTCAAAGCACTCTGACTGACTTATCTGAGCCGTTGTTATACCTGACTGTGCTCCATTTACACACCACTGTTCTAGAGGTGACATTAATGGACATTGTCCTAAGCAGCACAGCAGTGAGGTGTTTTTAGGAGCAGATTAAATGTATGCAGCAGGGAATTATTACTTTGAAGGCAAACAGCCAAAACGCCACTTGTTATATATGCAGTGCTACAGTTTTGACTGTGAGTAAGCCCGCTGCCTTTTGTGAAAAAATGTGTGTATCTCTTATACAATTAGAGGTAAGAGTGACAGCACAATCAAAGACACAAGAAAGGAGTCGGCTAGTAGTTTACATTTAGAGTAGCTTGAAATGGTATAGTAGGGCATTCAAGACACTAGGCCTGTGTTTGGTTAACTGAGTTCCCGCATTAATGATTTAACTCATTTACTGCCAGCTTCAACTCCTGATTGAGTTTTCTTTGCTAAGTATATGATAACTCAAAGTCTAATCAAAGTCCTTCATGCAGGTCTTGGTGGTGGATTTGGCTACATCGTGGGCGGCATCAACTGGGACCACACAGAGTTCGGGAGGTCGATGGGAGGTCAGCTTCGGGTCATTTATCTGTTCACCAGCATAACCCTTATAGCTGCTACAGCCATGACCCTCACTAGTATCCCTGAGCGACCTCTTGTACAGAGCCAGTCTCAGAGCAGAAGCTCTAGGAACCTGAAGAGCCCTAACCTCCCCCTGCCCCCATCCCCTCCACCACCTGCTGGAGCTGCCGGCTTCCAAGAGGAGGAGGAGGAGGATGGTTTGTACGGCTACCAGTTCTCTGGCCGCAGATACCCAGATTCCATGGGTCACTCATGCAGTGCCAATGCAAGGCTCTGCGCGGGCCTACGAAGCCCCATCTCTCCCCTCAGCCCATTAACGCCCAAATACGGCAGCTTCATCAGCCGGGACAATACTTTAACTGGCCTCAACGAGTTTGCATCATCCCTAGGGACCTCATATATAGACAGTGTGCTGATTGACTGCTACACTGGGCAGCAAACCCCTCAGCCACTGGAGGCCGAGGGTGTAGCCCCACCTGTTCCTCCAGGAGACACGTCCCCCACTCAGGTGTCACAGCCAATACAACCACCCACACCGACGGACGATTCACAGCGAAGAGAATCGTCACAATTAAATGGAGGCTTGCAAGGAACTGAGTGCTTGCAAGCAGCTGAAGAAGTTCAAGCCATTGAATGTTTGGAGTCCACCGAGGCGCCTGAGCCCACTGAGGCTCTGCAACAGGGCAGCAACTCAGGGATCCTGAAACGCCCCCAGAGCCTCACCTTAATGGACGACTCGCTGATCACCCCCAGCACCGGTCTGGAAAATGGGCGCAGACGCACCGTAACTTTCAGCCAACAGGTACATCTGTCAAATGCTTTAAGAACATTTAAAGCAATGGTTGGGCCATAAATCAAATTTTCATATAGTCATTCAGCCAAGACATTTTTTCTTTCAAGGCTAATGTAGATAATGCAGCTAATGTAGACTGTTATGTGTTGTCTGACACTGGATGGCACGCTGTTATAAATAAAAAGGATTTTGCATGACTAAAAACAATAGAAGTGGCCAGTTACATGTTTTTTTCCAAATTTGTAGATAACAGTGTGTCATAAAGCAGGAGGCAGATCACGTTATGCTCACTTGAAGTATTATGTACATTATTGGTAATTTTATGTACATTTTTGCTTGAAGGAACCTTAACCATATTGTATAGCCACTGGGTCTGTGGAACTGAATGATAATTGTGACCAAGTTTTTCTGATGTACTGTAGTAAGTGTGTCGTGTATGGCACTTTTGTCTGTATGTTGGTCCTTACCAGCGTTTTTTGGCTGATTGAGTGTGATGAATCAGCCTCAGTGGCCAACTGTGAGAGAGAGGGAACGAGGTGAGAAATGAAAGCAAGAAAAGGAGGTATGCTTTCACCTGAAGGGAAATCAGTGTCAGCCGAGTTGCATGGAGTACCAGCCCTTACAGTTGATTTCGGTCCGGTTGTAAATCAGCCAGATTGCTATGTTAGAGTCCCATATTCAGGCCGTGCATTCACTGCAATACAGTCTGTATGGGATCCAGGTGGGATTGCACTAATGTGTGCTCCTTATCAGAGCCGGGTGGCCCTGTAAGCCCTGCAAATCACCCCACCTCCCCCTCAAATAAAAATGGGGTCAGTGTTTACAACTTTAAATAAAGCTGAACTATCCTTCTGGTCACGAAAAGAGAATGAAAAACACAATGAGAATGAAGGAGAGCAGGATCAGTAATCAGATAAACTTGTTCTCTCCTCTCCAGATGTCAGCAAATAACAGTAAGGTTCAGCTGATGTGCCAGCATGCAGGGTGCCACAGCCTGTCTGTCTTGCTGACCAGGCTGGGCAGTGCATCTCCTGGTCCATCTGTGTTTTGATGGGAAGCATGGCATATTCACTGATTTCAACATCTTTGTTGTAGAATTATGAATATGAGTCACCCATACATTTCATTATTTAATATACATTCACTTTTAAGTGGCACTTATAACCATACACCAAGATACTGATAGCTTATGAACAATTTCACAGCCTGGGTTTAGCTTAAACACGAATGTTTAACAAATGGTAAATCATCATCATATGGCAAAACAACTCCTTATATGGAAGTCTTGCCGGTTTGTATTGATGCTCATGGGGTCAAATGTCATTTTCTGGCGTTCCTATGTCAGGTAGAACGTTATTACAATTTGAAAAAAAATTTCAAATAATTATAACTGCTACTGGGGTTTTAAAAATGGTGTCACACGCAAATGAACATAAAGGACAACAATGCCCAAATGTATTTTATTTTACTCTTAGAAAAAACGGGAAAAAACACAAGATCTTTCAGGATAGGTCCTGCACACAAGTGGGTGGAGAAAACCGTTAGAGCAGAGAGCGGCCGAGCAACGGGGCGCTGCGTCAAAGAGCAGCAAATGGCGAGTGTGTAGGAGAAAAAACACCAGTTTCAGACTGTTTTACACCGCTTTTATCTGTTGAAATCCGATTTTCAAGGGTCAAAGCTTTCAAACGATAAACTTAAGTGAAGTGAAAGTGACCATTCTGTCATATGTGAACACACAGCACACAGTGTGAACAGCACGAAATTTTCCTCTGTATTTGACCCGTTCACCAAGTGAAGTAGCAAGCAGCCAGGAACACAGCGCCGGTACCTTACTCAAGGGTACCTCAGATGTCGTACCCCACGACTTCCTGATCGCAGGGCGAACACTTCCTGATCGCAGGGTGAACGGATTGACTTTGTTCACTGCAGCTCCTGCCTTAGAGGACCGTTTCTTTTCAGTGGGCACTGCATGTTGGCCATCAGCTGTGATCTGTGCAGTGTGTTCTGCAAATGTTCACAGGAGATGAAAGGCAATGGTGAACTGACTAAAGATGATCATCAGTAGGATAGGTTGGCGTAATTCCCATGCAACACACTGGCAGCTCAGCATCACAACATGGTGCCATTTTTTCCTTGTTTTCTATAGCATTTATTGAAAGAAAATCAAAGTTTCAGGTTATTATTGGAGTGTCACAGCGACCAGTTTATTCTCTGCAAGCCAGTGCAATCAACGCTACATCCCTGTCAGGATGGTAGTAGTCTAGTCAGTAAAACATTTGCATGTGAACCTGATGACCACAAAGTTGTGGGTTCGAACTCCACTTTCTACTATTGTGTCTTTGAGCAAGACACTTAACCCTCAAGGGGGACAGTCCCTGTAACTAATTATTGTAAGTCGCTCTGGATAAGAGCGTCAGCCAAATGCCCCATTTAGTTAGTTTAATTTTCAGCTGGGTAGTTGATGGAACTGCCATTTAAGTCAAATAAACAAGTGTCAAATAACTCAAAAATTCCCCGCAAGTACTTTAAGTAGCTGACATTATTATAGACACCCCTTGCTTTGGATGGTGGTTGTTCCAGCTTCATGTTGACATCTGTCTGTTAAATACCCTGCCATCTAACACCTTAACCATGGCAATTTCATTCCACTTCACACCTCCCACTCCCGAAATCTGTTGCGTATGCTTTTATGACATCACAGGTGTGAAATGAATGAACCACTGAAATGTGAAGGTCATCTTCCCAGCTCAACAAGTGAAATTTCTCAGATGAAATGACCTCCATCTGAGTCACTGAAGACCTCCATAGACATCATTTAATCTCTTAAAGAAGAAGAAGAAGCACTTGCACTTGTCTGAATTGGACATGTGTTTGAATCTAAGGGGTAACATTAGTGGAATAAATGCAAATGCCTTCTGTTTTTCCTGTCTTCTCAGGTGGCAAACATCCTCCTGAACGGTATGCGCTACGACAGTAACCTCAGTGACAGCACAGAAACCATAGACACTCAGATGTCCATGAAGCTGCTGTGCATCGCCATCTACAGGATGCCCCCATCACTGCGCAGCCTGTGCACCAATCACTTTCTTGGTAAGGAATTCAGAACTTACAGAGCACACGTGCACTTGCGCTATGTATGTCCAAAGGTATCCAGAAACCACTTCTTATTAGTGATGCACCAATAGCTTGCACTGGCATTTAGTTACAGACATAAAGCTTTATTTAATCTCCATAAAAACACTGGCATAGAATAAGACACTGGAGCAGCCTTACGTGATCCTAAGTTTACCATACCCATTACCAAGTACTGACTATTTACAATACTATAGAAAATCTTAGGCGCCTATGCAATTAAAGCCATTTTTCTTAACATTAGAAGGAATGTAAACAAACAAGAAAGCAGTAAAAAGTATCATGGTTTGTTTTGTTTGTAAAAAGTAGGTGGTATTTGGGAGCTGGTGAGAAGAACACAGGTTCAGTTCCAGATTCCTCCTCCGGTCCTCCAGTCGTTGTTTGGACTTGTGAAACTCCATCAGCAGCTCCTGATTTAATTCAATGAAGGGCTGATTGAGTCAAACCAGGTTTCTGGTGGAAACTACAAGTAATACTGGACTTCCACAAGGAACACACTGATATACTGAACATCAAATCAGCATTTACAGTATAGTGTTATTTGTGTTTATTATTTTTAGTTTTATTTAGAATATTTTTTCATATTAAAGTGAAAAAAAAAACACTCACTGCTCATCTAAACAACTTCAATTTCACAGTTGCCTAATACTTTTGTATAGTACTGTATACAGTAACCCCCCACAGGGATCAGCAGTCGCGATTTCAGTCTCATGCAGATTTTTTCTGGGAACCAAACTAATAATTTTTCACGGAACCCCCTGCACATGCACGGAAAAGGCAGATATATGCTGTACTCAGAGGTGGGCCAGTCTGAGCATGTTTTTCCTTGGTGCTGATTGGCTGCTGCCCAGAATTTCCCCCATGGAGCGTCCCGAGTGTTCTCGTGTTTTTCGTTTTGTTCTTCTTAAAGCAATGTATTTTTGTTACTGTAAATTAAATGAATTTATTACTGTATTTAACTGCTAATGCCAATGAAAACGATAGCGCATACCAAAGAAAACGCATATGCATGAATTACAGTACAGTATGTACACTGGTAATATCGGTATTTACATTATAGCACTGCTGGAGTTCAGTGTAAACTGTACAGTACAGATATGGGTTTATCTTTACATTTTCTTTAAGGCTAATGAGTTTAAACTGAAATTAAAGTGTTTTGGGAGCGTATTTAGGGTTTACACTGTGAAAATAGGCATTTTTAGGCATTTTTTTAACCACAACACAACAACAGGGTTTTTCACTATACGTGGGTGCTCTTGGAATGTAACCGCTGTGAAAAGCGTCCTAAAACTGTGCTGTGGAGCAGTGGAGCAGGGCTGGAGTGATGGCGTTCTATCCAATACCTTTGGGATGGGTTTTATGCGTTAAACTAATAATCCAACATCAATACCAGACCTCACTAATGTTCTTGTGGCTGAATGCAGTCAAATCTTGACAGCAGTGTTCCAATGTGAAGTGCAAAGCCTTACCAGAAGAGTAGAGGCTGTAACTGGAGAATAGGCAGTCACATACAATGAATGAAAATGAAATATAGTGTTAAATGTTTCCAGTATATTACAATATATTTTCAGCACATTGAGTTTCTTGACGATGCATTGCCAGCCCTGATCTGACCCTGGTGTAGGCATTTATTGGCAGCTTTTTATCTGGGCCATTCGTGAGCCGTATGTGTCGGTGCTTTTGTCAGGCTGGCTGTCGTTCGAGGGGATGCTGCTTTTCTACACGGATTTCATGGGGGAGGTGGTGTTTAAGGGGGACCCCAAAGCGCCCCACGAATCCGAGGCCTACAAGCGCTACAACGCGGGGGTCAGCATGGGCTGCTGGGGCATGTGCATCTATGCATTTAGCGCTGCTTTCTATTCAGGTTAGTATGCCGCACCTGACACCTGCGCTCAGCAGGTTCTTTCTTCATTTGGGTTTTTGGTTTCTTCCCATGCAAAACTGATGAATACATGAATCATGTATAAAACCTTGAAGTGTGTATATGTTTCATCAATCAGTGGATATCAAAAGTGATAGGGAAACCAAAATAAAAATGACAGACGACATAGAAAATAGGAAGTGTTTACAGCATTTAGTGTTTACAGTATTTGGTAATAACGTTCCAGGCCAGATCTAAGGTAGGTTTGGCACGCAGTTATTGAAATACATATTTCTAAATGCCTGCTGTATGTAATAGAAATTGCTCATCTTTCCTCTCAAAGAGTGCGTTAATGTGTAAATAATCATCAGAAAATCAGATTTTACAAGCATTTCAGAGTCTACATGAGCCAGTAATCAGATTTCCCTCCAAATACACTGGAAGTTCACTATTTACTGGTAAAGATGTATTTAAATTTAATGTTAATTGCATGAAATTCAGTTATTCATTGGCATTTTATGGGTGTTGTGTTGAAATAGGTGTTTACTGTTTCCCATAAGGCTCTTCGACCAGAAAAGATAAAGATCTGGTTCTGTTCCCACCCAGGTGCAGATGTAGGAAAACAAATCTCATTTTTTCCCTCCTATCTGTGCATGTCTCTGTAGCAATTCTGGAGAAGCTGGAGGAGCGTTTTTCGTTGCGTTCGCTATATTTCTTCGCTTACCTGGCGTTCGGCCTGGGCACGGGACTGGCCACACTCTCCACCAACCTGTATGTGGTGCTGTCCCTGTGTGTGACCTACGGAGTGCTCTTCTCCTCTCTCTGCACGCTGCCTTACTCACTGCTCTGTGAATACTACCAGAGCCCACAGGTAGGAGAGCATTCTGTGGAGTGAGAAGTGTGTGTGAGGGTCTGGTTGCAACTATTTGACTGCGATTATTTAGGCAGAATGGATTTGTTTTACACAGTTATTCGATTTTACAAATATATCGTGTTACAACGAGCATTAAAGTGTGGTGCTTTTTCATCAGCTGGGTTAGCGTGCATAAAAATAATTCAAAAGAAAGTAAAAAACACATTCATTAAGATACGTCTTTTAACTTGGTGCTATAATACGTTTAGAGAGTCACTTCAGGTAACGTTTATTTATTTTTAAGCTAAGTTAGGTAATGCTAACACATCTTCAAGAGATTCCACGACTGGCTACACATGACTTTTGAGTGTGTGCACAAACACAAGAGTGCAATACATCTTTCTATGTAATCACAAAGTGGTGTTATCTATAATGTAAAGATAGCCAGTGGCAAGTTAGCAAGTCAGTCAGTGGGGGCCACTACAGGCTTATGTGATAAATAGTGGCATAAAATGACCAAAGAAAAATGAAATAAAACTGTTTATTGCAATTCTTTAAATGGCATTGATGTCAGCTAAACTTTTATGACAGGATTCATATTTTATGTGAACACTCATTGGCCCATTTTATTAAAAACTCATTGAATAAATTACACCAATTAGCAAAAAAGCACTCTCTTAGAAATTAAAAAACCCTAAATAGTATTTTACCACAGCTGCACTACTAAAAATGCAAACAGAAAAACTGGTTAAAGTCATGCATGGTAAATATTTCTGTCTCTGCCAAAAGCCAGTAAGAGAAAGCCTTCATTTGACTTCAATTAGCTCATATCTTATATAGTTAGCATGTTGACTCTATGTATTGTGTGTCAATGGATAAAAATAAGAAGATGATGAGAATGTAAGCATTCTCAAACAGGCTGAAATGAGTAGCTCTGACAGTAAACAGCTCAGAGATTGTGAAATACCGTATGTCTTTTAATTCAATCTAAAAATAGAAGTGTCACCATCACGCTAACAAACAAAACAAATTCTGGGTCACATTCCCTTTGAAGAATAAAAAGCCAGATTCCACTATGCTCTGCGTCACATTAAAAATGCAGCACTGCCATGCAAGTGTTCTTCAAGCAGCACCTCTGGATATCATGCCATTATAACCCAGCCTCTAATGAGACCCCCTCCACAAGACACTGCTGCATTTCGTTGCTTGGATTTGGAGCATGTTTTTGTGTTCCATGATTCTGTGAAAGCTTCAGAAGGTCTGATGAGCTCTGGGGAGAAGTGCTGTTGACAGTGCTTAAAATGGAAAATGATTTAGCTGTGTGTAGGCTGTGTCCTCCTTGCCCCTGAGATGAGTTACATGTATCCAACAGTGCTGAGCATTACAGCACCATTTAAACATATAAATGAGATTATCTGATCATATACACACAGAGCGCCCATGTCACATTATACTATATAACGTTTATTAGAAATGCCCACTTTGTATCCCACTGGCCACTTTATCGGAAACATCTACCATGCACACTATATGGACAAATGTATTGGAACACACCTCTAAATTGTTGAATTCAGGTGGCC
The DNA here is from genome assembly GCA_037576975.1 of Alestes dentex. Lineage (NCBI taxonomy): Eukaryota > Metazoa > Chordata > Actinopteri > Characiformes > Alestidae > Alestes > Alestes dentex. Next base: position 10,401,266 of record JBBIGA010000132.1, on the reverse strand, counting down.
CCTAACTTCCAGTGAAGGGCTTAATCTTAATGCTTCAGCATACGAAGACAGTTTTCCGCCATGCTTCCAACTTTGTGCACACAGTTTAGGGGAAGAATCTTTTCTATTCCAGCATGACTGTGACCCAGCGCACAAAGCAACCTCCATAAAGACATGGTTGGATAAGTTTGGTGTGGAAGAACTTGACTGACCCACACAGATCCTTGCCCTCAACCCCATCCAACACCTTTGGGATGAACTGGAACAGAGAGTGCGAGCCAGGCATCCAACATCAGTGTCTGGTCACTCCAAAATGTTGTGGAAAGCCTTCCAAGAAGAGTGAAAACTGTCATAGCTGCAAAGGGGGCACCAACTCCATGTTGGTGTAATGGTCACGTGTCCCAATACTTTTGTTCACGTAGTGTAGGTCCCATATTTAAGTGTACTGCAGATTGTAGCCCATCTGTTGTCCTGTGCAGCTTCTTAGCCGTCCTTTGCCCTTTTCATCACAGGGCTATGGGATTCTCAGCACAGCAGTGATGCTGACATATTAGTGGCTTGGAAGTGTGTGTGTGTGTGTGTGTGTGTGTGTGGTGCTGATGCAAGTGTATCAGTTTCTACATGTCAATGTCACTGCTAGGTTGAGAGTGTGCATAATCAATTACACATGACCGTCCTTAAAAGTGTAAATGTAATGTATTCCGAGGAGGAAAAAGTGGGGCGGCCAAACGAATGATTTTGCTATATTCGGTCCTGCGCCCATGATATAATTAGCATAATCAATTATCCAGCAGCTTCCTTATACAGAGTATAAAGTTTTGTATATTATTTGCATAATCAGTTACTTGATGTATTTCTTAGTATTAATATATAGCATAAAGTTATATCATTTGCATAGGCATTTACCCATGCTCTGCCTTGTACTGTAGCGTGTATACAGTTATGCAGTAATTATATTGCAGTAATTACAGTAATTATATAATTATATAATGAGTATAATTAATTACCTATGACTGTCCTTATGGTATATATGTAATATACAATACCTTCCTAATATGCAGATGATATTAGGAAGGTAGTGTCTATTATGCAGATGATATAGTGCATATAGTGTATGGACAAAAATATTTGGTCACCTGACCATTACACCAAAAGGGACTTTAATTACTGTGCATTCAAAGCCATAGACTTTGCAGCTATAACAGCTTCCACTCTTCGTGGAAACATGGATTAGCATTGAGACTGCCCTTCACTGGAAGTAAAGGGTCTAGCCCTTTACTTCCCACACCACAAGAAACAGGTGTGTCCCAATACTTTTGTCCATACAGTGTATGTACTTATATCATCTGCATAATGAATTGCTCAATGTAGAGTAGATATAGTATATAACTGTATAGTTTTCACCGGAATTGCCTAATGATCTGCCGTGTACTATGAGGTGTTCACAGTTGTGCATGAGTATAATATGACCTACCTTACAGGGCATTTACAGTTATAGAGTGAAATAACAATCTGTGATCTTTCCATTGTGTGTGTGTGTGTTTGATATCTCCTAGTTCTGTGGCTCATCAGAGGATGGGACCAAGCGAGGCATGGGGGTGGACATCTCTCTCCTCAGCTGCCAGTACTTCTTGGCGCAGATTCTGGTCTCCGTGGCGATGGGCCCTCTTACCTCGCTGGTGGGCGGGGCGCAGGGTGTGATGTACTTTGCCAGTCTGATGTCATTTGTAGGCTGCCTGTACTCCTCGCTGTGTGTGGTGTACCAGCTGCCACCTCCGGAGGGTGAGCACCCGCAGAGTGAGAGCCAGCCACTACTGGTGCACATTTAAATTTAACGCTCGTCTTATACTGCATACACACACACACACACACACACACACACACAGACACACACACACACTCGCCCTCACGCACTCACTCTCACATACACACAGAACACAGACACATAGTTTTTTTTTTATCAGTTTTAATCACTGGCACCATACCTCAGATGCATTCACTGAGATTTAGTTTTACACACTGTAGGCAAACACACACACAAACTTCATTAGCCTGTGTTTCCTCTCCCAGTTCTGTTCAGCCAAACATCATGCAATGTTTGAGATATGTGAGAGTGTGTGTCTCACTTTCAACACTTTTCAAAACATTAGTGTGTGAGGTTCTGTTAGTGGTGTGTGGTATGGATCTCATTTTTTTCACCTGAACTGTGGGGGGGGGGAAACTACATTTTGAATCCAAAGAGTTTTATAGTGCCCATCTATGTGAGGACCGATACATTGATAAATGCAAGAAATTGGAAAGGTAAAACCACTCTCACATATCTAAATGCAAGGGTATCCTCTGTTGTAGTGAATTTGCCAATGGACTGTTTGAAGATGTCAGCTGTATATTTGCATGTGAATCAGCTCTAATGCCTTACTGTAGGCCTCTGTTTCTGACTGTGTATCAGTAAAACAGAGAACATGCGTGTGTGTCTTTAACGATTTCTTGTGCACACTAGCATTAGGCTGGTTATGCTGTAGATATGCCACATAACACACACATACACACACACACACACACCACCCAACTACACAAGCATTAGTCTGGTTATGCTGTAGATATGAAACGAAACACACACACACCAACCACCGAACTACACTTGCATTAGGCTGTATAAATGAAACATAATATACAACACACACACACACACACCACCCAGTTAAACTCATAAACACACCACTAGCATCACACCTTGTCTTAACAGCAGGCGACCTGAGCGAGTGACAGTGACAAAACCTAAACGCCCAGTTGATGAAGCCGTCCTCACCATCCACAACCCCCAGAGAGCGGTGCATGGTGCTGTTTTTGGCATGCCATTTTTGTAATTTTTTTAATTATGTAGATATTTTATATGATTTTCAAATACAGTAAACAAAAGGACAAACACAGAAGGAAAAGGAGCGTAGATAGTCCTTATGACATAAAAAAGGCTTCTGATAGGATACCGCCTGCACAGCATCAGTTACAGCAATCAGCCCTTCCCAAAACCCCCTCCACCTATAATGCCCATTCCTGGTCACCTCAGTAACACCTTTGTGGAACACAAAGGACAGAAAAACACTTAATACAAAGAAGTAAGTATGTGCATACCATTTTAAAGAAATGACAACACACAGTTGCCCACGTATATTCATGCATATACAGCACTGTGCAAAAGTCTTAGGCCCCTGTGCAAACTGTTGAAAGCCATTTTTCTCAGCATGTGATAATTAAATGTGTCTTTCTGGCAGCAAAGTAAAACTGCATTAGAATAAATGCAATTAAGTAAACATCAAGTTTTTTTATTTTTTTGTAAAATGTAGTTGATATTGTGAGGAGAACAATAAACTACAAGTAAAACTGGACTTCCACAAGAAACATGCTGCACTTAAAATTACTATTTACTGTATAATTTTGTTTGTATTTATTCTTTTTAGTTTTATTTAGTATATGTAATAATATTAATGTGAAAAAACACTCACTGCTCATCTAAAGTTTTTGAATATGATTTTTGCAGGTGCCTAAGACTTTTGAACAGTACTGCATATGTGAAAAAACACACACACACACACACACACACACATCTTCCATTTTACTTTATCTGTAAAGAATGAAACCACTCTAACCTCTATTTTTAAAAACACTCCCCCGCATGCTATGAGGCAGATAATTCAGCAATGGGGCCCAAATCTTTTCAAAGAAAACGTCATTTCCCTTCAACCCTGCATGTTTCTATTTTTGACGCTGTGACACATCATGTGAATGTTCCACTCGTGGTCCGCTGCTGTAAGCCCCGCCTCTAAACACAAAAATGTAAGAAATTAATTCATGAGGTGGAGAAAAGAGCTGTTCGATTAACCAAACCACTAAAGCGCTGAACGTTTCAGGTTGTCACACCAGCACATATTAATGCTGCATGCTGTACCATAATGTGTCACGTAATTTAAAATTTTTAAAAATATACACCACCAGTCAAAAGTTTTGGCACACACACAGATTTTGCATGTTACTCAGTATTTACTAAAACTACACTGAGTATTCTTTGCTAACATAAATTTACAGTATCTTCAACATTTGAGTTCCTTTCTTAGCCAGAAATGTCATATTTTTTTATTAATTACTACTGACAAACAAAAGGCCACCTAATATAATTAATTATAATTTTAATTTGGATCACCAGACAAGTGAAATTTAAAGAGCTATAAAGTGATAACAATTAACAATTAAGGTAAAGGACAGTCTAGAATTTGACTCACCACACAGCCAGTTAATAAGATGTCAGGCATGCAAGGTTAGATATTCTTTCCATGTTATAAAGGAAATTGTTTTATTTGACATATTTTCATATATAGTTGTTCACTTAACAACTTTCCTAAGCTTAACAGGAATAAAAATCTGCAGTTTATGAAATAAATGGAGAAGTGCCAAAAGCCTGTGGAGTGTAAAACCTTTTTGACTGGTTCTGTAATTACAGATTCCGGTTTTAGTTGGAGCTGGATCTGTGTCTGATGTCTTTATGTGGAGACTTGACGTGTCCAGTGTTGATACTGTAAAGGCTTTATGATGTGATGCACTACTGCATTTAAACGCTCGCTGTTAGGACAAGGTGTAACTGGTTATAGTCTTGGCCAGTGTTTCAGTGGTGCTGAAGGCCCACTGCCCTCCTCGTGTTAGTGTTTTCTCCCAAAACACCTGATCTAAACAGCTCACTAACAACTCCTTACTGAGTTAACTGCATGTATTAAAGGAGGAGAAATTCTCAAATGTGCAGAGTAGTGGGCATTCAGGTTCAGGGCTGGGATATACTACCGTAGACTAAGCATTACACACACACACACACACACACACACACACACACACACCACCCCACTACAATTGCATTAGGTTGGTTATGTTAAAGAGTAGTTACCTACACTCATACACACACCATCCCATTAACCTAGCATTAGACTGGTCACTCTAGATTGAACATTAATCTCTCTCTCTCTCTCTCTCTCACACACACACACACACACACACACACACACACACACACACACACACACACACACACTGCCCCTTACATTGTCCAGACTAACCATTAGTCAAACACACACAATCACAGATATACAGCACTACACTAGCAACACACAGACACATTCTGACCCTTACACTGTCCAGACTAACCATTAGTCAAGCACACACAATCACACATATACACCAGTACTACACTAACAAACACACACACACACACCCCACCTACTCCACATGCACGTTTACCACTCTGTTACAGCATAACGCAGACGGACACACATGAAAAACAGAATCAGAATCATAAACTCTGGATTTATGATGGGTTGGCCTTTTTCCACTGACATCTTGCTTTTGATTTGGCCCTCTACCGGAGTCGAAGGGGCTGAGCAGCGCGGCTGATTCGACTGCATGCGCCCTCATCTGTCCATTGGTTGTGTGAGACGGTCACAAACATTGTTGTGCACCCCCACCCTCCTATAGTGAGCCATTGTAGCCGCACGCTCCTCCACCTGCTGCCCTGTGACCTGGCATGATGGTTGTAATGACAGTCGTTCTTGTCATCATCAGGCAGAGCGGACGTTGAGACTGGGGTGTGAGTGACTACAGCTCAGCAGGCGTCCAAAAATGGAAGAAACGAGCCAAACCCTTTTTCGGTTTGGCGGCCTGCAAGAGGTCAGGAAGACACATTGCGAACAGGGACTGACCTGGACTGAGATGTGCTTTCAAGCTTGGTAATAATGAGCAGGGGAGACTTTCTACATGGCCACTAGGAGGCAGAACTTCATTCTTTTCTTTTTTTTTCTGCTTGGAATAACTCAAGATGTCCAGCTCTCCTGCACTCCATGATCAGCAAGGGCAAGATTTTCTTTAGCTATAAGGTGGAATTTTGACTCCTGGACTGAGTTTGGCCCTGACACCCAGCATTTTCTAAAATATAATTTAGGAAATCAAAGGGAAATACCATTTATTTTTCCCCATTTCAATCTAATTCAACATACACTACATGGGCAAAAGTGTTGTTACACCAGACCATTACACCAACAGAGACTTTGATGGTATTGCATTCAAATACATAGACTTTAATATGGAACCGGCCCCTGTTTGCAGCTATAACAGCTTCCACTCTTCTTGGAATTTGTGCCCATTCATTCTGTAGAGCATTTATGAGGTCAGACACTGATGTTGGACAAGAAGGCCTGGCTCGCAATCTCCATTCCAGTTCATCCCAAAGGTGTTGGATGGGGTTGAGGTCAGGGCTCTGTGTGGCCAGTCAAGTTCTTCCACACTGAACTCATCCAACCATGTTTTTATGGACCTTGCTTTGTGCACTGGGACACAGTCATGCTGGAATAGGAAAGATTCTTCCCCAAACTTTGGAAGCATGGTGTTGTCCAAAATGTCTTGATACACTGAAGCATTAAGATTGCCCTTCACTGGGAGTAAGGGGCCTAGCCCAAACCCGGAATCAAGAGCTATGTCCCAACACTTTTGTCCATATAGGGTAAACCTTGAGGTGTAAACAAAAACATTCAGTGTTTTGGTATAAAATGGATCTCATTTCTTTGCAATAGGGGTCATAGAAACTAGATGTCACCATCAACAATGCAAATACAACTGTGCCGGTAATAGTAAAATAGTAACTCCACAAAGAGGTGTTTATCTACTACTTCAAATTATATTAAATCAAAATATTTTCACAAACCTGCTGTAAAAGTGTTATAGACTGATATTGAACCTGTAACCATCGACTTTTACACCAACCAACAATAACCTGTAAACAGTGTTGAAAGTGTACCTAGAATGGCACATGTAACATCAAACCACTCTGAATGACCTTGTTTACATCTTTAACAACTGAATTATGCATACATTAAAAATTGGTGGAATTGCCCTTCAAGAAAATCTGAAAAACGTTAACTTTTGATTGGCTGTCCCCAGGAAACATTCAGCCCATAATTGAATAAAGCCCATCGATCCAATAACATTGATTGTTCCGTCTATATTAGCATGTTTAATTATGCCTAAACAGGAAAAAAAAACACTGGAATATAAAGTGCATTATTGCAACTGTACAAACTAGCAAATCAGGTACATGCTTGAATTAAATACTTTTTTTTCAGAACTGGGATATTATTGTTCAGTGGGTGTCATTTGATACTGACCATCTAATCCAACTTAAATCCAACACAAATCCATTCATACTTAAGTTAAACTACACCTCCACTAGGGGGCGCAGTAACTATAAAAAACCCTCCATGACTTGAAATGTGAAGTTTAAAATAAAGCATGCAAGTATACATGATCATAAGATCTCAAAACCTGATCCAGAACTCTTAAAATTTAGTTCAAGTTATATCCTAGAACATCACCCCACATCTGATTTCATTACCACAAGGCTAAAAGCCTTGACTGACAAGTCCATTAGTGCAAAACTATCCCAGTGAGTCAGAAAAGACATTACGTTACACCAGTTTAAAAAGACAAGATTGATTTTATTTATACTCCTGAACCAGAATATACAAAGCAGTGGTCAAAAGCAACCAAAACACAATCATAAAAAAAAAAAAAAAAAAAAAAAAGAATCACGTAGAGGACTGAGAACACCAGTGCCAGCATGTTGTTCTGATATAGGCTGTTTCGATCCTGCACTCCCCCGTACAAAACAAACCGACCAAACAAAAACCGAAACTGTACATAAGGATATGAAAAAGGTACAATCCTTCTGGAATGCATATGGAACAAAAGACCAAAAACCTTAAGGTTTAAGAGGGGTTAATTAACATGACACAAGCCAGTCACCCAAAGGACAAGCCATCGTTTTCTTTTCAACTAGGCGCAGTAACGAGACCCTTTCATTTAATATATGCCATCTGTTGTGTTAACAGATCAGCCAAGCAAGGGATTAACTACTAGCAGCACAAACAGTCAGGATTAAATGCTGTCCATTAGCCCCTGCTTAAAACTTTATCTTTGGTCTTAAGTGAATCAGAGTTATCACCCATGTGAGTGTCGGAACATGAAGAGAAAGGTTACAGCGGCTTTAGAGTATCTGCTGGTCAAAAAAAACACAGTAGAATATGTGCTTGCAAAACTTGATATAAATCAAAGGATTTTTTTTTTATAAAAGGGTCCTAAAAATGTTACACCTACACCAATAAATAACATCTTACAAAAGGGGAAGAGGCGACGATATTATAGGCTTCAGTGCAACAGAGAATCCTGTGTTGGGGACCAGAGCTGGTTGGGCAACAGAATGTCTGTAAAACATACAAAGAAAGCACAAACTCTACTATGTCACAGTTGACCATACAGAGCGAGCTACCAAACTGGATAGCAAAGGCTTTAGGCTTTCACTTCAGCTTCTGTGGACTCGCCGTTCTCCTCTGTCTTCTGTTTCTTTGTTTCAACTGACTCCTGCAGGCACAAGACACTCGGTAAGACAAAGATGTCAAGATGACTAGTTATGGGCCTCGCTAAACAATCATGACGGAGAAGACAGAAGTGTTTTGAACACACCTCCTCCTCTGCTGGACGTTTCACTGCCTCCCCATCTGCTTCCTTTTCAGCAGCTTTCTCCTTCTCCTCCCCCTCCCCCTCTGGAGCTGTTCCAACACCAGAGTTTCACTTTGAGTTATATTACTGACAAAAAACCCACACTTTGTATTTAACAGAGACCACTACAGAGCATCAATAACTTAGAGTTCATTACTTACCCTCTTCAGCTTCCTTGTCCTCTTTGCTTGGTTCTTCGTGAGAGGCACCATTAGTCTAAGAGGGAGGAAATTGGGTTTTTGTTTTGAGTTATTTCTTTACAAAAATGCTAAGTCTGAGTTATTAAAAAAGGGGGATTCTGTATGTATTTCACTCTGAGTCACTGTGACAATGTACAATGCTCTCTCTTCGACTGCCACTATGTTGGGGGGGAGGATCAGTAATGAAATTCCAAGCTCACCAGGACTTCGTACTGCTTTGAAAAACAAGCAAGCAGCAGACGCTAAGACCAGCTCTGCCTTAGCTACATCTGTGGCACTTCTCAAACCCAAACAAAAGAGCACAACGGCAAGAGGAGGGGAGGGGGGGTTGGTGGGCCTCCCAACACCTGCAAGCCAGGGCCTAACGTCTCAAGGCCCGCTGGGAAATACCCCCACTCTTTACTCACCGTTGTTCCATTGCCATTGGCAGGTGTGTCCCCACTGCCATTCTCCTTTGGGGCCTCCTCGACCTCCTCCACTGCTTCTTTCTTCTCCTTAAGGTCCTGTACACAAAATTAGAAGAAAAGTAGAGAAAATGCAATATTTCACATACTTTAATACAACTTTATGTCTGATTCTGATACTTTTTTAAACTGGTGTATTAGTAAGTGGAAGTTTATTTCCTACAACCCCCCACCCACAAGGAGCATAAACGTCACAACCACAGAACCCACAAAGGAGCCGAGCTGAGCTAAACAAAACGCCATGTGAGTGAGCCAACAGAACGGACCTTTAAAAGCCTAAACTACAACCTGGTCGCATTTTTTCCGGAGGAAAAAAAATTGGCATGTCTTTCATGAGCTGCCTGGAAGCTCTGAGGCTGAATCTGGCGAAAGAGATCTTGTCTTTAATTAGAAATGAACTTAAAATATCAGATTTCTCTGAAATCTCTGAGGTTGAACCTGGTAAAAAGATCTGATATAAGGCTCTATCAAGTAAAAGAGATCTTGTCTAATTACAAATTAAGTGTTAAATATCAGAAATCTCAAATAACTTAGACTGGAAATGGTCAAAGAGATCTTGTCTTTTATAAGAAATTAACTGCTAAATATCAGAAACCTGAGGTTGAATCAGTTAAAAAGAGATCTGATATCTGAGACTGAATCCGGTACAAGATTCGGTGAATCCGGTCTCGAATCACAAATGAACTGTTTAAATATCACAGACACGAATCCATTAATTTATGACTTTTTATTTTGGGTCGAACCCAGCCGTGGCTCGGCAGAGCACGAGGCGCGTTCACGAGACCGAGACAAAAAGAAAAGCGCGTGCCCGACGAGGAACAAAGCCGAGCGCGCGCTCACTGTCGGATCTTTTTCCCGCCCTTTCAGCAGAAAATACAGCACTATTTATTAATAAAAATATATGTGAAAATATACTAAAAACAACAACAGACACAGACGTTTTCAAACTCCAAAAAAATCTGATTTTCAACCCCAAACCAAAATTCTTCCGCATACAGAGCAGAAATGTACGGTTCTGAGACCAAACGAACAGTTTTTTTACTGATAATTTTAGGTGAAATTTTATTCAGAACGATAACCAGGACGACACAAAGGCAGACACGTTTGGTACGCCGATGCTGACCCACTAAACATAAGAAAATGACAGAAAAAAAACCGAAAAACCGTTTAGTGTCCAAAAACGTGACTTTCATCCCAAAATTGTGACTATTCGGAGCCAAAATAAAATTATTCCACCGTCTAAAGAGCACAAATGTATGCTTTTGAGATTAAATGAAGAAAGTCTCATTTTTGCTAATACTTTCATGCGACACTTTAGTTAAAACAATAAGCAGGAGGACACAAAGGCAGACACGATGTTTAGCACGCTGGCTAACCTGACAGGATTTTTTTTCAACCGAGTGAACGCTCTGTGAGGATAAAACCGTTACAGCGTTAAGTTCAACACGACTTTTACTCACGAAAATACATAATTATACGTCTTTGTCTGAGAAATATACACTATTTATCGTCAAAATGAAAAGACTTAATTTACAAAGTACCTTAACGATTCCACTCCAAGTTCAGCCGGCTTTTACCCTTAATATAAGCCTCGGGACTTCATTTTTTACCCATTTCTAATTTTTTCGAACAGGAAAACTCACCTTAGCAGTAATCTCAGGGGCAGTGGTGGTGTCTACGGCGGTGTCAGCCATGGTTGCGTTTAAAGTGGGGGAGAGACGAGAAAATAATTTAAAAGCTGGTGTTGAATGACGGACCCGCTCGGCAGGATGAGGACGGAGAGAGTAAAGTAGAACTCCTTCGAACCTGAGAACTCAAAACCTTCTCTGGCATTTGATTAGACAAGAACTCGGACCGCCTCGGAGACTTGGCGTCTGATTGGACAAGAAAACGTCCATCACAATTTCAGATGTCGTGATTGGATAAGCTTCATTTTAGCCCCTCCCTCCAGGCCCTGCCCACTTGAAAGTCGTTCTCCTGCTCCTATTGGTGGAGCTGTATGTGTTTGCATTACCTGGTCTTTTAGAAAAAAAAATCTAAATAAATTGTTCATTGGATATGAGTTGTTATAATCATGTACGCTACATTGACAAAATTATTAGAACACATCTCTTAGTTACTGAAGGCAGGTGGCCCCTTACTTCCAGTGAAGGTTAATATTAATGCTTCAGCATACCAAGACATCTTGGACAATGCCATGCTTCCAACTTTGTGGACCAGTTTGTGCAAGACCCTTTTCTTTGTGACCCCAGTGCACAAAGCAAGGTCCATAAAGACATGGATGAGTTTGTGGTGGAAGAACTTGACTGGCCCGCACAGAGCCCTGACCTGAAGCCCACCCAACACTTTTGGGATGAATTGGACAGAGATTGCGAGCATCAGTGTCTGACCTCATAAGTGCTTTACAGAATGATTGGGCACACATTTCCACAGAAACTCCAAAGTCTTGTGGAAAGCCTTCCAAGAACAGTGGAAGCTATCATAGCTCCAAGTGGGGACCAGCCCCATATTAAAGTCTATGTGTTTGAATACAATGTCATTAAAGTCCCTGTTGGTGTGATGATAAGTCGTTCCGATACTTTTGTCCATATAGTGTAGCTTTACCTGATTATCCTTTTTCATGGCTATGTTGTGGCACTTCAGGTCACAAAACAGCAACCTTTCACTACAATATAAGGCCTTGTTCACTTTCTATTTAATAAGAAAATGTGATTTAAACCTGTTTCCTTTGTGAAATATCCATCTCAGTCTTTGTTTCTACCTCTTTAATAGGCTCGTGGTGAGCCTACGCCACCTTGTCTATACACGCAGGATCCGAACGGCTGTGGTTTCTTTGTTTACAGCCACTGTTTCATTAGCATGTTGTGTGTAAAAGGCCATTGTGGCCCAGATGGAGACGCAGCGGGCAGCTGTTGTGTTCCCACTTTGACATGCAAACACCCCCTCACCCACTCCACTAAAGGTCCGTGCCCAAATCACTGCCTCTTTGATATTATAACAGTTTGCAACATCTTCATTGTTTGACCTGATTATGTGTTTGAGCCAATACTGCCTACCTGTTGCGCAGAGTACAATTCTGTACTTCCATCTGTCATTCTACCCCAGTTTTTCCTCCCTGCATATGAATCATGCCTCACCTTTTGAAATTCCCCATACATATCTTACAAGATAGATACACAAGATGCACACTATGAAGTCTTGCATCATTGAAAAGCCTGGAAAAGAAACAATTGTAGACCACTTGTTTAATTTAACGTTGTAAGAAAGGAAGAAAGAATGAATTTAGATTTCTCAATCTTTTCTTTTAGTGCATTCAGACGGGGTGTTTTAGGGTTTTCTGCTGGATGCACAGGAATAATAGGCTCTTGGCCTTATCTTGCTCCCATCAGAGGTATTCACTTGGGTGACTAAGCCCATTTGGTGGCCACAGATGGTGTGGAGTCACAATACGCTCGGTGAGGGGTCAAGTTTGTGAGGGAATCTTTGTTTTTATCTATCCTGATATTACGGTGATTGTGGTCATTGTGATGCTAGTTCCAGACATGAATAACAAAACCATCAACTGGATCTGAATGTTAAAGAAACATCCCAAAGCTCCAATCTTGATGGCTTAGATGTGTATTCTTTTAATTTAAAGTATACAATTTAAATGTAAATAAAGGTCATGTGGAGCACTTTCAGAGCTTCCATTGAAAATAATGATTGAATATTGTCAAAGTATTTTCATAATATATTTCACAATAGTTAATTTTCTGAGGGGTTAATAAGACAACGCACCTGAAACATCACCTAAAACTTTACAATGTCTTTTCATTCATTATTTCACATCTAGTGCAGCGCTACATCTAGTTAATCAGGGCCAATTATGGTCTCATGGATTCCCAACATCATCAGCATACAAACTCAACGATATTCCTTATAATAGAACAAAGCCTTAGACAGCTGCACCATTTGGGAACCTTATCGAAACCAACTTTATATGAAACACATTTGGTCATGTTGTGGCGACAATATGACCTTGAGCTGATTGTGATGTACATTTACAGCATTTGGCAAAGCAACTTACAATTTTTGTGCCTCACAGGTGTAGGCAACTGTCACTGTAGGCATCTTACCCAGGGACTCTTATTGGTGTTGCATGGTGAGTTGCTCAGGTTAGGAACTGAACCCCACTCTCTTGGAAGGCAGCAGTGTCACCCACTGCATTGTACCAACCACTGCTGTGATGTAATTTATCACAGTAGTAGTTCACTGATTGAAACCAATACTCAATGTAGTTTTGTGATTCATGTTGTTAAGCAGCATTTTCTTACCAAGTCTGGCACGACAATCACAAATATCCCTAAGAAAACAATGCAAGTGTGACCCATTGAAGGCTTGTTGTAATTTTTTACAGTTACAAAAAAACAAATTCAGCTCACAGGGACACCACTGATTAGGCATTTCAGTGAAAACAATGTTTCTGATTAGAACTGTTCAAAAATCATGTTCCAGTCGTCACTTTGAGCTTTGGAACAACCAAAAGCAAAGCTCTCAGAGGACTGCCAAAGCGATCACATCTCTTCCAAAGAAAAGAATATAATTATGGCCAGTAGGAGACTGGTTGTAATTACACACAGAGATGAAAGCGCTTAATGTGTTAGATGCACTGCGAGCCCCACTCTGTGTGACTGGGCATGGATCTTCACGTTGAGACGAGCAGGCTGAATACTGGCGAGAAGAGATGAATCAAATCACGTATAAAGCCCGTCGTTTGTCTTCAGCCAGTGGAACACATGCTGTATACAGAGAGGCTCTTTCATTTAGGAAATGAAGACCATGTGTAAAACGCGGCATGCTGGGACCAGCCGTCTGCTGTACGAAGGCCACGCTCTGTCTGCTGTGCAGATCCAGACAAGTAGCAGCCAGTCCTGAGAAGAAAAAGCAAAGCTCAGGTCCAAGCATTACTCACTCTGTGCGACTGGAAAATGGGAGCAATGGGAGAGGAGGCTTTGTTAGGTCATTTCCTGTAGTGCTTTTCCCTCTGGTGTACCCACAGCCTGCCTACTAGCTCGATTAGTTTCCATGGATACTGGATCACGTCCAAAAATTGCCTGCTGGTCTTTAGTGCTTTCTGGTTTTTTTCTTCCTTTCTCTTTTTTTTTTTTTTGATGAGGTTGGATTGAAGAATAAGTGCGTTTGCTCAGGCAGGGATGGTGATAGAAAATGGATCCATTTAACCTGTGATTTTCATTCATGCTAATAACTATGTGACATTTTCACGCAGAGATATTTTTAGCCTTTTGAAGGTGTTGGCTGGGAGATTTTATTCGGGATGTTGCAATGGTGACATAATTAGAACACTCCCAGTTGGCTATTACATATAATTCTTATTAGGTAAACTTACTGACTGACATTTCTTCACGGCGGTGTGGCTGGGAACCAGATTTTTGTGATGTCTACCACACAAATATTTTATTTGCTCTCCAAACAACCAGTGAACCTTTTGGTTTTTAGTCCTGTCGAGTTTCCCCCATAAGCTAGGACATGCCAGTAACATGATACTACCAAAGCTGGGAGGGTGAAGTCCAGTACACACTGTGGTGCTTCATGTAACACTAGTTACATGAAGCACCACAGCTTGAGAGCATCACTGACCAGCTCAACATTCTTGGAGGAGAACTGACAATTCTATTACCTCAGCTTGCTCCCTCATACTATTATTCCCTACCTTCTGCGTGTATCTTTACACCATGATTGTACTTCAAATAATGTTTTAAGCCAAAAACTTTCGTAAAATAGTATCTCAGGCATCAAGCAACTTATTCATAACCATTTCATGTCATAACATTTTGTGAGGTTGCATCAAAGGCCACTTCAGATGTCTGGTTCCTATCACCACCACTGTAAACAATTCTGAGTTTGTTAAAGACAGTAGACATCCCCAGTAATCTTTGCCAGTTGATTACTAATATGGCTAATCATTTTGTATTTTGTGCAAAACACTTTTACACCCCAGAAGAATGTGCCACAAAGTTTTTTTTTGAGTAATATCCCAAAAGAACCTTTTTAGTTCCCAAAAGAACCATGTTTGTAAGAATCTATTAAAAGTACAAAAAAGAAGCTTCGTATAAAATAAAAGTTCTTTACCAATTTATGGGTTGTAACGTTATGGGGTCCTTTAAACTTTAAAAAAGGCTCTTCACACTCACACATCTCATCCTTTTCAAAATAACTATTGGTGGGTTCTTGAGGGAGCTGGAAATGGTTCTTATAGTTCTTTCTGTAGGGAACCTTTAAGATAGACCTTTATTAGTCCCACAAGTGGGAAATTAGAAGGTTAAATTATTCCAGGCTCAAATGTTACACACTGACAGTCACTTCAACAGAAAAAAAATGTACATCAAAGACTTCATTTCAATCTCCTTCCCCCAGAAATCTGCAACAGCAGTGATTTGATTCAGAAGAGCATCACGTAAGATCTTCACTGGAAGG
This sequence comes from Alestes dentex, assembly GCA_037576975.1. Classification (NCBI taxonomy): domain Eukaryota; kingdom Metazoa; phylum Chordata; class Actinopteri; order Characiformes; family Alestidae; genus Alestes; species Alestes dentex. The sequence goes on along the minus strand of JBBIGA010000132.1, from coordinate 10,385,563 downwards.
ATCAAATGCTGGTTCAGTAGCACCTTCTGGATGGGAACTTTTGATGTGGTTAAAACACGACTGCTCGCTAATCCTTAATGATGTCTGGATGAAGTATAATTTCACTATGGTATAAGGTAGACTGAGTGTGAGGCTGTGCTGGGCGTGTATTGAAAATCAAGAAAGACGCTGTGAGTCACAGCAGCAGGTCCTGCTTTGTCAATTTTCTGGCAATTTTGATTTGCATACAGAGTGGGGTTTTAAAAAGGATTCGCCCCTTTCTCAAATTTCACTGCTAGGACACCACCTCTCAAGATAATACCGTCACCTGGAAACTGGGGCTAAGATGGGCCAAATTATGCTTCTGCTTGTTGGTTTGCAGAGTCAAAGAGGTCATATTTCTTCCAGGCAACGAAATTAGCCTCTGAATCCATATTAACCCGGCCCTCGGTTCAGCCTCCTACTTCCAGGGTAACCATGGAACGCTCTGATCAAACATTAAGTCTGTAACTTCCTCTTTGGTCAGTCAGGAGTGTAATTCACAATTACACCTGAATCTGGAGAAAAAAGCTTGAAACCCGACACACGGAATGCTGCTGCTTCAGGCTAGAGAGGGGAGGGGTTCAAAGGTCAGGATTTGGAGGGAAACAGGTCACAATAATTGGAAAAACCAGAGGGGGTCTTCAGTGGGCAAACTGTGCTCAATTGTTGGGAGCAGCAGTGTCCTGCGCTCTGTGGATGTTTTCTCATAGCCCCGTGGCGAACCTGGCAGAAATCAGTGCAACATGAAAGCACACTGAATTAAAAGCCAATGTATTATTGACTTTTGGGACAATTGCTAAATTAGGACATACATTGACGTTTCGTGTAAGCATATTCCCAGTGGAGTACAGTAAAGCTCAACAGTAGGGTCAGGTAATGTGGACAGTGCTATTAGTTCCTTCACGTAAAACTGTGTCAAACTGTGCAACTAAAATCAGGGCAGTTGGACAACAGTCCAGGACAACCAGATCATCACATGATGGGGATGAACAGAATTACTTTGAACTAGTAGTTTTAAGTTAAACCAATGAAAAAATCTTTTACATTGTTACGAATAACATAAAAAGTACCAGCTGACCTTCAGAATGGTCATAATTTTCTTTGAAATATCTCAAATTAGATGTTGCCATTTCCCATAACATGAAATGTAGTACTAGTTATATTGACACTTCTATGTCAAACTACCATTGAAACATATAAATATCTGATTAAACAGGCAAATGCTTAATGGATAACCATGCTAATTCCTGCTGTTTTACTGGACAACTCAGCCTCCATTCACTTTACTGTGTGAGTCCAGGAGTCTCTTACAGGTCACTCTCCAGAGCTTTGTGTCTAAGCCCAGGCATTCTAATAGAAGGTGATGTGGGTGGCCACTTGTCCCAGTGCCCAATATTCATGCTCACCGAAGCATGTAACATAACACCTAAGGGCTAGTCCCTACACTGGACATTCTGTAATTAGCAAGAAAAAGCCAAAGGGTTCAGATTAGAATGTTCACCCTTTAAAACAGACAGTAAAGTCATCACAAAGTTTGACTTTTACCCATGAAATCATCCTCTTTTATTTACGGAGCCCATTTAAAACCAACACCACCAAAAAAACATGTGCTATGTATGACAGAAAACGAAAACAAATCCAAGTTTGAAATCTTCTCAGAGGTGTAGGAGAAGGAAAAAGACCCCTCAGAAGCAAACTGCAGTAGGAGCGAAAGGATAAGTTTGCTTGTGGAGAAGTGTACCCTTGACCTCTTGATTTCTGGTGGAAATTTCCATTGATTCAGAGAGAGGAGGGTCTTCTCAGCAGCTTCCTCCCACCAGCCCTCCCCTTACCTGCACTCTCCACCACCAACACCATGTCTGACTTGGAGTTTTTTTCCCCTTGGAGACGTCACAGCTTGGCTAATGATCTAAGTTTCCAAACAGCCAGTTTTACACACGGCTCTGCAGCCTGCACGTTTTAGCTTGCACTCAGTATAAATTATGGTTCTTTCGATTCCAGTGGCGCTGCTGGAACACGCAGCGCTTCTCATTTTCAGTCCTGCCTGTCAGATCTAGCAAGGAGAAACTGTTCTTCAGAATTCATTGCCTCCAACAAAGCCAGCCCTCTTGAGCTTCGAAGCCCTCGTCCAAGACAGGATCGCCACAACTTCAGTTGTTTGCAGTCTGTGGGGTATTTTACAGCACAAGGGTAACAGGGGATTGCCTAATAATCCAGATGGCACATTAGCATTTCACCCCCTCCTCAGCTCCAGCTGACGTTTTCTCTCTTGGATTGTGATGTGAAGTTTATCTGGCTCACCAGAGCAACCAGTTTTCATCTTGGAGCAGCACTATTCCAATCTGAGCCTGGAGCGCTGACGCTTTATAGGCAGGTGCAGATTGTAGTGTTTAGGCAATTATATCTTCACCTCATTCACGTTCCACAAGGTGTTGGCAAATACTTGAGTGACTGTACTTACATTACTACAGTATTAGCAACACTTACTACTAAGTATTGGTTTGGAAATCTGTACTTTGGTGACCTTCTCGTACTTTTACTCAGTTACTTTTCCAAGACAAGAAAGACACTTTTTGGTATTCATATTTTCATTCACACCTTCCAAAAAGTGTGTAAGAATAGTAAATTGTTAATATTTAATTTCTGTTTTACCAATCAAATTTTTTTTCTACTGATCATATTCATATCAGAGGAAAATGAAAGTGTCGAAAATTGTGTTAATTCCATTCTCTTTCTGGGTGGGTAGGATGACCCTCCCTCACTCACTGTAATGGTGGCAAACACGTCCATCTGTTAACTGACGAGACAGAATTGGTAGGTAGTTTTTCCTTACAATGATGTTGTGTTAGGGGTTCGGAAAAGGTGGTGTGTGTTGGTGGTATCATGTGATTGGGGGAGCTAGTAGGTGTACTTGGAAATAACTGAAAAAAATTACTATGCTAATTCATCTTTGTGCAACAAACAGTATGGCCTATAGGCTGAATTATGGTTGTACGTAGCATGGTGTAGAGGATGTGGCTACGTCATGCCTACACAGCATCTTTCAGAAAGGTGGTCAATGAATGAAGGATAATGCTTCTCTCCAAGTGTGATGGTTATGATAATATCATACTCCTGTCTACACGCCAGATTTATTCTAGCATTTAAGTGTGTTTGTATTTGACAAAAAGTTAACAACTTGTGGAAAAGGGTAGAGAAGTAACATGTGATCAGCAATTTGATTTAATGTTAAAACAATTGACAAAAAATGGCCTGATTCATAATTTTCTCTATTAAAACACTTATCTTTAGGTTTAAATGCCAATACTTGTTGGCTTTCCTTAGTGTAAACATGTGCAACAAATGATGTTTGCTGATTTTCCACAGATAATCTTTATGCACTACTGCAGAGTTTTACATATTTCTGAATATATTTTACATAAACGAAAAGGAAAAATTTGGCCCGAGCAAACGTTATGTCACATTTTTTTTATTTGGCTGTTTTTCAGATGTGTTTCACTAAACAACATAACTGAGATTGTGCACCAAAATATGGCAAGTTCTCTCTAAAGGGTGTGTATTTATATTTTACTTAGGAGTAAGATTTTGACAGCCTTTAACTTCACTTATAAAACACATTTGATCAGAAGAGCATCCCAGATTAAGTTAATGAGAATATTTTAAAGTAAAAATGTGAAAAGGTGACAGATATGTGGCACCAGACTAGTTTTGATAATGTGCTTATGCATGTATCCCTATCCCTATTAAACAAAGGAATGCAGTGCTTCTGTGAGCTCCATGGCCTTTTAAATTATCTGTTTGTACTCAGTTTGAGCGATATTAAAGCATCAAATGGGACAAAGATAGCTGATGTGAAGTGTGTGTGCTGAGAGACGGCCACACAAACCCTGGGTCTATTGTAAAGCTTTAACAAAGAGCCGTCTGCTTGGTACGTGCAGCTAAGACAGTGGAGACAGAAAGACAGAGAGTGTGATGGAGGGAACCCGCTGGGGGAGGGAGAGAATGAGGGGCGTTTTCAGCGTCATAGTCCATTAAGAGGTTTCTGGGTGTGTGATGAGGTAACTGTGTGTGGTCAAAGCCAAACCAAATGAAGGACACAAAATGAAGGCCTACGCATGGTTAGTAAAATGAAGAGCTCTTGAAAAATCTTTCAAGTGCATGTTTCCTGTGTACGGCTGATGAAAATAACTAAAAGCTTGCAGGGTTTCAGTTAACCATTTACTTACCAGGTGCTGACCATGTCTAAGGGGCACCACACTGTCACCCATGGTTTGGTCTCAGAATCTAGATCCCTTGTTAAATGTTTGCAGTGGTGGTACAAGAAGTTGGGTGTGGTGTCACCATGTTTAAGTGAATATTTAGGTGAAGAATTTGAATGTATCTTCATTTGACTTTGATGTTTGAGTGCACACTTTCTTTAAACTTTCCTTCAAAACCTTTACTGTTAATAAAATAAAAGAAATTAGCAATTTCTTTTATTTTTTGACAGACTAATGTTTTTTTTCCTACATTCTTTGTGAAAATGCATTGCTTTCTGTATAACACGGTATAATTTTATCTGATAATATTCCTTCCTATTCTCTCTCTCTCTCTCTCTCTCTCTCTCTCACACACACACACACACACACAAACACACACACACACACTATATGTACACCACATGGTGAGCTCTAATATCTGAAGTACTCTTGAAGTGTGTGTGTATAATGGTCATCAATGGTCATCCTCGTGCTCTAGGTGAGATCTAAGGTGTGATGGACAATAATTTGGCCGACCAGAGTGGGGTGGCTCCACAGGCAACCGCCCTTGTGTATGATTTCATATTTATAAACAACAACTTCAAGAAAAAAAAATCATGAATGAAATCAGTTTAGATGATGTGTGTGTTTCATATAAACTGCTGCAATATAATCATCGCCATATGGCAACAGTATGCAATAATGCATACTGCAATCTGCAGTTTCTACAATGGGAGTAAACGAGCATGTAAATGAATGCCTGAGAATTGTTTTCAATTTGAGAATTCTGAAAAGAGTGTCTTTTGCAGATATTTAAAACCATACAGTGACTGGCCAGTTATCACTAGCATGTTACAAAATTTGAGGTTTTTGACCCCAAATAGTGTATTATACCTGCAAAAGCTCAAGATCTAAAAATCTAAATAGTTGTACTTTCAAAATGGTTAATACAGTATTCTTCTGTGCATCTGATAGTGATTTGTACAAGTAGGTCAGTATTATATTAAAAAAAAAAAAAAAGCCATTCAAGCAGACAGGAAAAGACAGTATTGCCTAACAAGTGGATAGGTTGAGAAGACCACCAAGGTTCGGTGAGGCGGTAAGAGCATGTAATGCAAGACTGCCTAGCAACAGCAGGTTTAAAGCCAGCTGAACTACTCTTACTACCATCTAGCGGTGTGTGCGGACGGCTGGGAGCTGCTTTATGCAGCCTTTATGAAAAGATTCAGTTACTTTGAGAGGAAGTTTGTCGAAGACTTTGAAGAGCAACATCAGAAACTGGCATAATGGTGTACAGGACATGGTGAAAAAAATGTTTAACTCAGATAACATAAACTAGATGTCTAAAAGTGTCTGGACGGGTCTTTTAATGAGTGAATTCGGCTGTTAGAAGTTGCCGCAATTGCTGACACATGTTCGACTGAGCACACACACGGATTGTCTAATCACAATAGAAAAACACTGACCGGTAGAATGGGGCACTAAAGTCGTCATGCTCAGTGCCAGGCCTTGGGTAGGGGGGTGTTGAATTATACTGGTCTGTGGAGCTCCATCCAGGAACTTTATGATCCCTTAATGTCAAGGAAAATGTGGGATGAAAAGGTGTCTGTAGACATTTGGACGTGTAATGTAATATTCCATGATCACCTGCTCAAAAAATGAAAGAAACAAACAAAAAAACAAAACAAGAAAAGAAACACACATACTGGTCCGGTCAGTGCTTGTCCCCCGTAGATCTGACATCCGACATTTCCTAAAGAGCACATTAAAATTGCCGGGCCTGAGGGAAAATACCGGGAGAAAAATAGCTGGCAATCTGCCAACTAAAATAAACAGGAGGGCTAGAGGTGGGACTGGAGGAGGGAGGGGTGAGAGAGAGCTCGAGAGCTCATGAAGTTGTCCAGAAAGTGCGGCAAACTATATACAGAAAAAAAAACTTGGCTCATCCAAAGCACCATAAGTGTCTAACAGAGAGGCGGAATGCACTTAGGTGTTTATCCTTTTTATCCATCATGCAAATATCACCTTTTACAAGAAGACAGGATGAATGCAACGTTCGAACACTGGGAACAAAACATTGTGCTGTTTAGTATAAGGCCTTGCTGGGAGGCTGTGCTCCATGGATTGTTCAGCAAAGGTTCATTATGAACTATTGCACTTTAATTGTTTCTTTAAACATGTTTTGATGTCCGGAATCAGAGTGAGGGAAAAATGAATGACACAGAACTCTGATAAAAAGCCCAACAGGATCTGTCTGTGTGAGCGTGAGTGAGGATAAGACTGTGGAGCGGTTGAGATAGAAAACAAATGAGCAGGATATAAAGCTGTTTGGAGAGCTGAGATAAGGCTGTGTGGGTGAATGAGTGTGTGTGTGTGTGTGTGTGTTTGTGCTTGTGCAAGGGCCAAAGTGTGCTTGTTTGAGTGAAAGTGTGTCTCAAGGAACACAAATCCAAAGTGAATTAACAGTTTACAACTTTACACTTGTCATGAGATGTTTGTAGCGCTGCTGGCTGGAAGGCTCTCTTTAGCCGAGTTAACATTTCCAATGAAAAAGGTAACAGAAGAATAAAAGCAACATTTAGTAAGAAGGAAGAGGATATAGATAAAAGGTGACGAAAAGAGAAGACCAGTACTGTGGACAAGACAAAATAAGAGGAAAAAAAACAAAGACAAGAAGAAAATCGTGGTCTGCATTAGAGAGACAGAGAGAGAAAGAAAATAGAGAAAAGGAAAGCACGGGCTGCTTGATAGAGAGAAAAGAAAGAAAAGCATGGCCTGCATTAGAGAGAGAGAGAGAGAGAGAGAGAGAGAGAGAGAGAGAGAGAGAGAGAGAGAGAGAGAGAGAGAGAGAGAG
>JBBIGA010000132.1:10366343-10378350 GCA_037576975.1 Alestes dentex | reverse complement strand
ACACACACACACACACACACACACACACACACACACACACACACACACACACACACACACATACATACACACACAAACACAGACACACGCATGTTTGCACGCACACATTTGTACCGCAGTATGATTTTTTTTCTCAATCAGACAAACCTTCCCTGTCATGCACTTGTCATTCACTGTAAATTACCCAGTCCTCTAACACAAAGAGAGAGAGAGAGAGAGAGAGAGAATAAAAATTAACAAATACCTAGAAACACTGATCCTGTTTCCTGTGTGTGTGTGTGTGTGTGTGAAAGCCAAAGTGCTGGAACAAATTGTATTTGAACTACAGAGTGAGTAACCCCCAGGTCAAAGACAGGCCAGTGTAGCCAAACCAGGCCGGATGTAACTTGCGTTTCAGCTTCACTGTAAGTGGAGGCTAGTTTGTGGGTAATGAACCTTTCAAACTTGACTTGTTATCTCACATTACTTTAGGATGGGTGCACATCCAGCGTCCAACCTGCAGATATGTCTTGGTTTATAGAGCTAGCGTGCTCTTACTAACCTGATATACACCGTAACCCCCCCCCCCCCTCCACCACCCTTCTCTAAGGCTACTAAGGCCTTGTTTAACTTCATGTGTGAAACATGCCTTACCTGAGTGGCTAAACTGAATATTTTGTATAATATCAAATTAGTGCAAAATTAATTAATGCTTATGGGATTTTGGTCACGACATGCCGTGATCTATAACAAACTAGAGGTATAAAGAAAATCTTTGCTTCAGATTGGCTGCTAATACTGTTGTTAGCCATGTGATTCACATCTATACAACTCTAGACATCTCTATATGTACTTTCTCATTTAACCACTGAATATGCCTTCATTTCACTTTATCAGTGCAAAATGATGTTCTTGAATCATGTACTGTAGTTATAAGGCTAAAGCATGCTGATCTAACAATTTATAGCCCTTGCTACTGTTTTCTTGATGTGGTGCCTGTGGAAAAGTGAACAAATGATTATTTCAGAATGCAGTTCCTGTGCTTTAACCCTCGGTTCAAGGGGAGCCCAAGACGGAACGCTCAATTGTCACCTATAAATATAGATATTGCCATTTGAGAAAGAGGATAGGGGCCCTACTATGAAACAAGAATAGGCTCTACAAACAGAATGCATACATGTACTCACACGTTTAGACAACAATGTTTAAAATAAATTATGCATTTACACAACCCTAATCCAACAAAATCATATCCAGCATTTACAGGAAGATAAAATACGTCTCGGTTAATGGATTCCTCCGTTGCCTGGTTGAGCTTTGGGTTCCTTGTCACTGGACCAAGCATAGAGCTAAAGCCTGTATAGTGAGCCAAATACACGCTTAGAAAGGTTCCTAAAGAGCACTTGTCTTGGATGTATGGTTCTTTAAGTGGTGTAGGGCTTTCACATTATCTGGATGTTCTTTAAACTTCAAGAAGGTTCTTCACATGTGCACATCTCATTCACAAAAATGGTTCTCAAAAGAGCCATTCACTGACAGGTTATTTAGGGCAGCTGTTCTCAAGCCGTTCCTCAGGGCCTCCCAGCAGGTCCACATATTTGAGGACCAGTTTGAGAGCCAGTGCTTTAGGAAACCAAAAGTGGTTCTTTCCTCGCTAAAGAACCCTGTTTGTCACCTGTAAATCCCATTTAGGACCTTGTTGTCTTACATAAAAAAAAAAAAAAAAAAATTAAAAGAGTCAGGATTCCTGACTCCAAGCTCCAGAAGAACTCTGCCAGATGCACATTTTTTCCATTTATCATCTCTTGTTTTATCAAAAGAGCATTCTGGGTGTCCTCAAAGACCAACCGGAAGTCCAGTCATAAAAAGGGTGAAAGAACAATAAGGCTGACCTCTGTGGGCTTGAGGCAGTGTTTTAGACCATGTCATTAACCTCAGCAGGTGGTCATTCCTGGAAATCTGTAACTTGCAACACACACACACACACACATGGTCAAGCCACCCCCTGTCATTTAAAGCTCATGTACACTGGTGTAACCTATGGGCGAGCAGCTGGACAAACATCCACGGAGTGGGCGGCTGCTCTTGAACAGTACCAAATTGTTGTTGCCGTGGGGTGAAGCCAGAGGATGCAGGGAGTGTGTGTGTGTGTGTGTGTGTGTGTGTGTGTGGTTGTGTGTGTCTGCTTATGCATGTGTGTCGTGTCGTGTCGTGGAATTTTACCATGTCAGGATTATATTAGAGAAGGAGGCATGCAAGCAGGTAAGGCCTGTGCCTTCCATGCTGGATTTCAATCCCCAGCAAAGCCATCCAGGCTTCAGTCTGGGGGTGTAACTCTGAGAGGCTGCAGTTTTCCCCAGCAAAAACAACAATAAACATGTCGTTTTACATTTCCCACCAAAGCACATTGAACTTCACTTACTACATAATGAAATTCATAATTATGTCATTACATTTGATTAAACTGTAGGGCCAATATGGTCATCCTTTGCGTTACTGCGTTATCATCATTTGCGTTATTGTTATTTTTGATCACTTACTCAGCCAGTCACTCTTTTGCTTTTTTTCTGTAGTAAGTCTGTCTGACAAATCCCTCTTTCTTCACGTCACTTACATGTTTCTTGTCACTTAGTTGTGTCTGTTCATAGTTGGTTTGTGGTTTGATGTGAAATCTTTACTTACATGTAATCAGATGCCTGAGACATTATTTTACAGTAGTTTTCACATTTTAAAGCAAAACAGTCAATTGAGAAGCTTTTTACCATTTACAATATTCAACATTACATTAAGAAACTGAATTTCTCTACAACACACCACTTGACATCAAACCATTCTAAGTTACTTTGTTTCCACCTGAATGACTGATTTACATTGAAAATTTGAGAAAATCAGTGGAATCCCCCCTCAGACTGAAATGTACTAGTAGTAAAGGAATACAGTAAAATTTAAACAGTAGGTTGCCAGATTCGTTTGTTTAAATGAAATGAAAATATAGAAACATGCTTAAACATTACTCAAAAACAGTTGATTCACTGATCAGACTTATCTAAACCAAATATGCTAAATATGCTATATGTGACCAAATATGCTAATATGGTCACTTAATCTGTCTAATGTTGGAAAGAAAAATATTATTTGAATAACATGTGACTATCACCTGTACAGTGGTTTTTGCATTATGTTTAGGGTTGTAGTGCTACAACAAAGCCATGCTCTTGTGAAACAAAGTGGTTTCACAAAGGCATTCAAGTAAGGATATCTTTTACTAACTTAATAAATAAATAATACCATGATGTCATCAAATGTGACCATAAACAGGGCAGGCCGCTGCTTACAAACTGATATAAACCACTGGACAGAGGCGCTTACACATGGAAATGTGGATGGCCTATGAGAAATTATCCGACAAACTGTGTACAATACATCTCAGACAGTTGTACTTTTGTGGGCAGAGTGGCTAACACTTGTGGATGTAATGTTTATCCAAGAATAGAACTGCCCAGTTTACACTTAATGGGGAGAAATTCTGGCAAACTGCATGTAGACATTTCAGTCTGCCAAAGTACAAGCAAGTTAAATGTATCCTCAGTGGGATAGCATTAAATGAGTATACAAAGTCTGAATTCACTTTCCCAGGGAAAGGGCCATAGCTGTAACTTTTCCTAACTGTTATAAAAATGTATTTACTAAAAATTAAAATGAAATAGTGTTAAGTTGTATGGATTCAATGCAACATAACAGAACTGCAACACAAGATGGTCCCCTAACTTAATGTACTAAATGCATAATTGGGGCTCTCATCTATCTCTTTAACCCTTTAAACTACAGACATGTTGTCCAGTTACAGACTGAATAAAATTGTCCCGTCATTTTTTTTTTTCCATAAACCAACACAAATATTACTCTAACTACCATGAAACGAATCTGTATGTTATGTAATACTAAGAGAGGAATTGAAGTTTGCCTGCACTTGTCATTTAATGGGTTAACTCAGACTCATTTAATTGCTCTCACTGAAACTAGTGATAGCGTGTGGAAGGTGGGGGAGTAAGAGGAGTGAGTGAGTGGGGCTGTTTTTAGCAACACAGAAGCTGGGACACTTTTCACCTGGGGCAGTCTGAACTCTCTAGCACAGGTCTGAATCTGTTAAGCCCACCCCACGCCGTTTATTCTAGGCCATCCAAACACGGGTGTCTCATCAGCCCACGGGTGCCCTGGAGGAGCAATGAGTTTGTAATTATCTCTCACTTCCAGGTGTGAGATTAGTCACTGGCCCTGTGACAAGAGCATGCATGTCCTCATCTGTGGACAGTAAGAGTAGACGAGTGCCGTCCTCATGTGACTCGAGTAAGAGCGTTTCCATTGCAGAGGGCGTGATTTTGCCAAACTGACTGTCATACAATACAGGAACTGTCATTATTTGGGCATGTCCAGTGAATCAGGTTTGCTCTTCCACTGGTGTGGCCTAATTAAGAATGATAAATCAGCTGTGTGGATCACACATGTCAAACAAGATCACACATTTCATATGACAAGAAGTTGGTCTAGAGACTGAAGCAAAATTAACATTATGTATACCTGATTCATTTGATTTTTATGGGGTCTGATTTGTTTGTGAATTTCTGTACAATTTCTTCAATTTGCCACCAACAGGCTGGTTTGAAAGGTCATAGCCCTATGTACACACCTGTAACACACCTCTTCCCTTTGATTACATTGACAACAATGAGTTAACAGGCAACAAACACCAAGGGATGGAAATCAGTGAATATTACAGATGAACTTTTGACCGAACATTACTAAGAGGTGCTGGTCTGGGGTGGGGCTTCAGTCAGTTACAGTTGTTGATCGTTTAAATGTTTTAGGTTAAGCAATCTCAGTTTTCACCCTACATCACCCTGGATCTGTAATATTTTAAAGCTTTAAAAACACGTTCTGAAAAATATTTTCGTCACTGATACATGACCTTGAATGTTTGAATTTGAATTGACTTTGCTTTTCTTGGAATAACTTTAACGATTTTTTGGTGGACAGCTAACAAAATGCTCTTATGAAAGTGACCTAATGGGGGTTTTCCACTGACTGGTACCAGCTCGGTTCGGTTCAGTTCGGTTGAACTCGGTTCAGTTTGGTTTCGGACCGTAGGTTTTCCATTGACTGGTACCAGCTCGGTTCGGTTGAACTCTACTCGCTTTTTTTGCTTTTCCATTACTAAAATCTGGTACCTGGTCTCTGGTACCTGGTACCATTCTTGGTACCACCTTGGTCGAGGTTCCAAGCGTGCTGAACCAATACTAAATGATGACGTGTACATATTGGAGGTTACTGATTGGTGGTCGTTATAGCAACAAGTTACATGAAGGCAATACTTTAATTGTAGTGGAAAACTGTAGGTCCGGAAACAAACTGAACAGAGTAGAACCGAACTGAACCGAACCGAGCTGGTACCAGTCAGTGGAAAACCCCCACAAGAATGGTACCGGGTACTAGGTACCAGATTTTAGTAATGGAAAAGCAAAAAAAGCAAGTAGAGTTGAACCGAACCGAGCTGGTACCAGTCAGTGGAAAATCCCCATAATTCACATATCAGCATACCCAACAACAAGAACAACATGTAGCAAACATGTTTATTGCAAATAATAAAACAGACCAATTGAAATGCTCCAAAATGACTTGATTTACACTGAAATTTAGGAAGATTTTTTCATTCTCCTCCAAACAAAAGGTTTTTTTCTGACAGAAACCATGGATTGGAACAATGTAGACGGATAGCAACAAGTATTTCTAAAGGGGGGCTCTGGCTTCAGCCAATTATCGAAAGGATTCAGTCTGGAATTATTCCAGCCAGACTACAGACATTACAGATTCATGCTAAATTAAAGTCATAGATCACTTAAATCAGTTCTTCTCTAAGGTAAACTAACCCAGCTCCTATTGATGGCAATATATGAAGCTGCTGCCGCCTACACAGAACAAATCCAAAGCTGACACAGCCCGTCTCAAGAAGCCAAAAACTTCTCAATCATCTCCAGCTCTGCTCCGAGCCTTTAACTAGCAAAACAGTTGTCACTCTGCACAGTTAGTTTTTCCCTCTTTTTAAATTATTTTTAGTGTTGTTCGCCCAGGGGGCAGCTGCGTGGGCGAAGGGAGGAAGGCAGAAAGAGAAAGGAAGATGAAAAGAAACGCGAGAGCGAGGCAGGAAAAGATGACAGGAAGAGAAATGTAAAGAAATGGTGCTGATGGACGACACAGTATCTGCTTTTCTGAAAGGAAGAAGATCGGCTTTCAAAGCTGTAGTGCAGATTTATACTGCTCAGATTCAAATGCGCCTTGGGGCTTTGAAGTAAAACTTTTTTTGGTTTCGCAATACTCTCCGAGATAAGTCATTCATGTCCTTTCTGTTTCATCCTGGCAGTAACTCTCCCAGCAACTTTTCACTGCATTCTGTATTTCTTTTTGTTATTTTTTTCTGAAAACTCCAGCCATCCTTCTCACTACGTGAACAGTCCTTGATGAAGGGCCCAGTCAAAATGGTTAAAAATTACTTAAATCTCATGAGCATTGTCTTCTTCTCTTATAAAATTTGAGAAATGACAGTGATGACAGTAACTATAGATGAGACCTGGGGCATTAGCATGCTTTCGAAGCAAACTAACAGGATACCCTCTAAGACAGGAGAGACAGGAGAGGTGGCTCGCTCCAGTATATTTCCTTTTTCTTAATAGTGAAAGATGACTCAAGCTGCAGCTTTTGACACTTGAGGCTCTTTACGTCACAATGGCCATCTGACAGGAAATTCCACATTGCATGACTTGGTTGGAGATGACAATAGCAGTGAGCGCTGCTGTCACGCTTTACAGCCATTCATCTTTTTCTAATGGGACTGAAGTACCAGGACACTGAAAGAAAGTAATCTGAGGGGAATAAACCGGTCAGAACCTCAGTTTACACAAATGTTCTACTAGTACAGACGCATGAAGTTGCATCAGTCTGAAGGTGGCGATTCAGCTGTGTTGATTTTGGAATGTTTTACTTCGAACTGGTTACAGCAATATTCAGTTTGCTTGGCTTTTGGTGATTTATGTCTTTCTCAGTCGATTTTCAGTCATTAATAAAAGTTTGGCATGTGCCTTTGTCTAGATTTCACCCCTCTAGTGACATTTGATCATAAGAATTTCATGGAACTGAGATTTTATTATTACTTGAATCCCCAAGAACTGAGTTTGTCCTCAAGAGCTGAGTTTGAATGCAAGTGTGGTCAAGACTGAAATGTATGATTCAATAAATCATCTCCTAATGAGTCAAAATAGTCAAAGTCACTGTCAAAGTGAACTTTATTGTCACTGCAACCATATACAAATATATAGAGAATCAAGATGGTGAAGTTCAAGTTCCACAGTATACACATGCACATAGCAAATGACAAGACAAGGTTGTGCTAAGACATACAGGACAGTGGAGAATATGCCAATTTGCCAATAAGTAGACAATTTGGCAGTAAAATTAAACCACCATAATACTCAAAGACCCGTTAAATAATGTGATGACCAAAGATGCCTTGAGTATGTGGGCAGCATTATGCAATACATGTTGAATACAGCTGAAGACATTGTGATGGAAAAATATAAACTAGACCTGAATATTAGCATGAACCTTAGTGGCAGCCTTAATTCACAATTTATAGGAGGGTATAATCAGTCATAAGGTCAATTTCTAACAGTATAAATAGTAAAAAGAAGTTACAACAACAATCAGGATTTTTCTTTTTACAGCCATGGATAAAAGTGTAGTGTGTGTAATTAGAGGTCAGTGTGTGACTGACCTCATACCTCAAAGAGTTTATATTTGAAATAGATTTGAATCAGACTGATTTCATGAGACATTCAGTCATCAGAGAAACAAAACTGAATTGATTCATTGTGAAATGTGAAATTTCTTGATGTATTTAGTAATTAATTAGAGGGACATAAATGAATCAAATAATGGTGAAATTTGAGATTTGAACTGAATTGTGATGAAATTCAAAGTTTCTTGATGCACTGAATTCACTTTGTGACAAATAAAAGGTACTACTACTTCTACACTTTGAGAATGGAATAAAATCAACGTTGTGGTGAAATCTGAGAGTTCATAATGTATCAGACCTTTTTTCCTGAAGAACTGCCAGTGAATTGAATCATAATGAAACTGAAGATTTTTTTAATGATGCATTGAATTGTTCTCCAAAGAATCCTAATGAAATTGGAGATTTTGTAAGCCATTTCCTGAACTGGCTCATTTCCCAAATGATTCAGTAACAAGGGGACTGAGTCAAGAGAAGTCAATTCATAAAGAATGTGATAGAATTTCATGATTCGCTGATTCATTTCATTTCTTCCCATGAAAAATTGGTCTTTGATGTGAGGTGGCACAGGGGCTGCCCTTGATGTTGATGCACCTGTGCTGGATTTCTGTGTGTGAGGGCGTCGGTAGATGCTTGCGTGTGAAGGAACAGGCTGGCTGTAGCCATAAAATTAAAACAAGTAGGAAGATGAGCTTCAGGGACGTCCCTCCGCTTTCAAAACACCTGTAAAGGAGCCTGGCAGGGTTAATTATACTTCTACCCGCGCCAAACCTGCCGCGCTGATTAATGATAAGAGGTTGGAGACACACAGACACACAAAGACACACACACACACACACACACACACACACACACACACACACACACAAGCCCAGGACAAAGAGTGTGTATTCATGAGAAGGAAGAGAAAGAAAGAAAGACTGGAAAGTTTATCTAAGTCTCCTCATTGACTTAATTGTACTGATAGCTACTTTGGTTTGCACTGACTTAATCTGGAAAGCTTTTTTAAAGGATTATGCCCATTTAAAGCTAAACTTCAGCTCCTAAAGTACTGTCTGGACTTTTTTAAGCTTCACAGCATAATTGGTGGTTTTCATATGGTTGCATGTCTTAGACTAGGGAGAGAAAGAAAAATAGTAAATGAGAATAACAACTATGAGAGTTCCAGAGTGAAACACAAAGAGGAAAAAGACAGATATACACTGCCTAATTTCCTTTATTGCGTTACAGCAAATTAATTACAAAGGAGAAAAATGGAAAGTGAAACTAATTGCTTTGTCATGGCCATGCAAACCTTATCTTATCAAATAATTTCTTGTGCCCAAAAGTTAATCTTGAGGGCAGGGATGTACTTTTTAAGCAGGTAGCACTGGTGCTAAAAATAATTGCAAGACTCACTGCACAAATTAGAAGATAGTAAGTGTCAAATAATGATACTTCTTAAAGGGTAATTCCAAAATGTGAAACAATTTGTTATTTTAGTCATGAAAAAATAAATGCAAAATGTAAAAAAGAATCATTCAGATTCTTAACAAGGAATCATAAGAAAATAGAAGCCCAAAGCAGCAGGAGCTCATGAATGAATGCACAATTTTCAAAATGGGAAATTTTCAAAAAGGTAATTACCTGAAGGATTGGCGAACTTATTTAATAAACAATTGAAAAGGCACAGTGAGAAAATTCAAGCTGTTGTCCCAAAACTTTTGACAGGCAGTGCACAGCATGCACAGTGAATTAGAAATAAGGAATGTTTTTCAGGCCTATGGTGTTTCTTCTTCTTCCTCTGCATGAGATCAAACGTCAGTAAAGAAGTCAAAGACGGTGAATCAGCCAGAGAAGACCCTGAGTGGCTTTTTCCATGAGACTGGCCCAGATGTTTCCTGACCAAACTGCAGGAATCTTTATGTTTTATTGATAATTATTGGATGGAGAGGAGGGGTTGTAATTGGAGGGGCTGTAACCCTCTAATCCCCCTTGGAATTTATGTCTGTGTGTGTTTTACGGCCTTGCTTGAGGGATCTGCTCATGGATGGCTAAAGATCTTTTTTGTCAGCATCTAAATAAAAGACTTAAGTTTATGTCCGACAGTCTAATGATATAATAGTCTAATGATATAACAATGCCTTGGAGCTAATGAATATCTTTATATGTAATTCTTGGCCTGCAGTGCAACAAAATTGCATAATTAAAATCTATTTTGTGCTGCACTGCTGCGAGTTCATACTTGGTCTTTTGTTAAATTCAGTTGTGGGTACTGGGCTCTCATTAACCGGCCACAGAGCCTCAAAAAATAATCACTTAATGTTGGCATGTATCACATTCACACCTTTTGATGATATTATCGGCACTAGTTAAGAACAATGTTCTCTTTAGGCTGGGCATGCACTACAAGATTTGTATTTTTTTTCTATCATTGATTTGCTTCCTTGGACAATTTTTTATAGTTGAAAGTATTTTTTCAGGTTGGGAGCTTGATCAGAAGCATCTGATAGCACTGGCGGTCAAGGGAAACAAGGTCATCTTTAGTCCTTATGTATCTTCAAACGTGTTTTTATGTTTCAAAATGAGTCTGGCAATGTAAGATGGTCAGTGATGCAACCGAACAAGTGATTCAGACAGAAGCCACTGAGAGTCCTTGAACAGAGAAAAAGGGATGCGTATGCACTCCATAAATGCAGTGAACTGCAGCGATGGAGGGGCTTCTTGCTGAGCGTTGCACTGTATGGAGGAAAACCATCTGTACACATACATACACATATATACGTGTGTGTGTGTGTGTGTGTGTACATGCATACATTCAGCCTACTTTCCGGTTGTTTGGATCATGTGACAATGGCAAGAATTGGGATTTTGAGTGCTGAATGTATCTTTGGGCCAGAAGAATATTCAGTATGTTCTTTTAGCAAAAAAAATGGAAAAGAAAACTATTCTAGCAGAACCTACTTTTCCTCCCAAGCAAGACATTTTGATGGACATGAAGCTGAGTTAAACCAAGCCAAATATACCCAAAGGAGTAGCAAGCAGTTGGACCTGTTTCGCAATGAACTGAAAAGGTACAGTGAGAAACTTCAAACTGTTGCCCAAAATGTTTGACAGGCTGTGTACAGCATGTACAGTGAGTGTGAAACAAGGAATGCTTTATTGGCCTGTGCTGTCCCCGCTCCTTCCTTTGTATGAGATCAAACTCCAGTAAAGAAATCAAAGTTACGCTGCAGACGGTGAATCAGCCGGGGTAGGCCCAGAGTGGCTTTTTCCATTGGATTGGCCCAGATGTTTCCTGAGCGAATGTTTGACACTGACTGTGTTTAAGTGCGGAGAGAGCTGCAGGAAGCCCCTCATCCTGGACTGCACCGTGCACTGTCATCTGCTTTTCTTTTACACATTAGCATGACTGTGGTTTTCTCCATCATTTCCCATGTGCTGGCATGCGGAGGGATGACTCATACTTCTCCTCATTCACCCCACTGCCCTGGCAAGCTTGGCTTGCAGCTGACTGGACCCTGTCACAGGGTCACAATTACAGGGGTGGTCTTTCCCAGCAATCATTATTTCGTAGGCTGGAAGTAATGGGCACTTCCTGTTAGACAACGGCACGGGAGAGATTAGGCCATAGATTAGGCAGCTGACAGCAGGATTAGCGAGATTACAGGGATCGAGGGAAATGCTGTGGGAATGCATTTACTGCCAGTTGTCTGTTGCTAGGAGGATAAAACATTGCCTAGATATATGGAGGAAATGGATCTTTATCTGTTCTGATTCTCAGTGGGCTTGGGTGGATTAGAAGCGCATGTTGAGGTGTTAGCCCTTCAGTAAAATGATCCATGTTTCCAGTGATGCTGAGAATGCTGGTGATTATTGAAAAGATGAGTCAAGAAGCTTAACTAAACCCAGAATATGAATGAATGACCAGATCCATTGCTCAACTGATGCTGGCAGAAAATAAAATCATTCATAATATATGAACAATGCTCATACAGAATAGGCAGCTATGTTGAAGTATGTGTGTGAATGTGTCTGTGTTTGTGTTTTGCTCAGATTCTGGACAAAAAATGTCTGATTAATACTTTTAGAGCAATATATGTAAGTATATATAAGTAATAACAATTTGGTCAGGATGTATTAGAATGTTATGTATAAGTAATCACAATCTAAATATGGTTCATATGTATGTATGTATGTGTGTAT
>JBBIGA010000132.1:10346159-10366243 GCA_037576975.1 Alestes dentex | reverse complement strand
TACTGAAACATCTCTACTGGCCAGTCACACTTTACGAGAACAATGATTACAAATTTAAGCTCAGCAAATGTACCTGAGGCTCCATATTTGACTGTCCCTGGTCTCCCTGCCTCTCTGTGCCAGCCCTGTTTTCTCTTTGTCTCTTATGCCTGATGATACTATTATGTTAATATTTCCATAAGCACTTTATTCTTATCTCATGAACATTTTTATCAAACTGCCTTTGATATTATTGGAATTTAAAAACTCTTTTAAATGTAAATGTGGGTTTTTCTATGGAGTGGTAAAAGAAACATGTTTGGCACTCTGCTGTTTAGGTGAGTATTTGCAAAGTAGCTACTTACCGGAGGTCAGCTGCCATTGAGCCACAGCCCTTTGTATATCCTTGGCAGGTTAACGTTTGGGGTGAGAGGGTTTTGGGAAAGCAGGCTAAAAGGTAGAGAGGAAACAAAATCGTTTGAAATTTAATAATGCATTGTTTTGCATTGTAAGGACATGTGTAAATATATTACACATTATTATTACACATACGTACATAAATATAATACACAAGGGAAATGTTATTATATAATGAGTTAAAGTTAATGTGCCCTTACATGTATGCATTGCCACATCCTGCAATTGTATAAAAATGTGTGTGTGTGTGTCTGGGTGTGCAAAGATAGGTGTCAAGGTAGTGCTTGATGTCAGTGGAATGGGGCTGCTGACTCAATGTGTCTGTCAGGGTGTGTGTGTGTGTGTGTTTGTGTGTGTATTTTGCTCATATTCTAGACATAAAAGTCTTGATTAATAGTAAAATGAGAAGAAAATGGCTGAACCCATCTGACCAATTTGTCCTGACTGTGTAAAGTGTTTATTTTCAAATTTTACAGCAATATATGTAAGTATGAATAATTAAGAACAATATGGTCAGAATAGATTTGAATGTTATACACAGGGTGAGAGAGAGAGCGATAGAGACACACTTTCAGATAATGTATGGGCATATGTAAGGGCATATGTGAATAAATATATATATATATATATATATATATATACATATATTATTACACATTATTATTATACATACTTAAATACATATAATACACATGGGATATATTATTATATGTAAGCATATAAGTTACACTTAATGAGTCCATGTATAAAACGTGTGAGTGTGATTGCCTGGGTGTGCAAGGATGGGTGTAAAGCTAGTGGTTGACTCCAGTGGAATGTGGCTGCTGACTCAGTGTGTCTGTCAGTGTGTGTGGTGGTGGCCTCGCTCACTTCAAGCACTCACTCACACACGCTCATTCACACACACACACACACACACACACACACACACACGCTCTTTTCCCTTTTTGGAGGGTCGCCTGTTGCTTCATGGCGGATTTCCGTTAACGCTTCTGGAATTCACAGAACTGAAGTCTCTGGATTCTTTTGAAGTGCCTCTTGTTTTGGGGGACGCCGAACCTTGGATTTCCATTGCATTCAAGAGTACATGACTCACAGTCAGTGTGGCAGTCAAGGTCCTGCTGCCTCACACAAATCACCCTCCCTGCTGTGTTTATCATGAAAACATCCAACTTCTTGTCACTGTATATTTTTGTAGCGGGTGGCAGAGAATACGCACAGTGACATAATCGGCGCACCAAGGCCTTATACACAAATACAGAGAAACACAGAGAGGGCCTCTTTCTCTTCATCACGCCCTGCCCCTGCTGTCTGTTGATGTGTCTTGTGTGTGTGTGTGTGTGTGTGTGTGTCTTGTGTGTGTCCAGCTGTGTTTTTAAAGACTGGATTACCTGGGCTCACCTGGCCCTTCACCTGTCACAACAAACAGCCAAACACAAAAGGAACTGCCGCCTGCCTCCGCCTCCCTAAGCCCGGCAGCAGTATTAATTAGGCAAGGGGGCAAAACTGCCTTCACTAAACAAACAGTTGGCAACAATGTTGCTATGGCAATAATGTTCTGATTGAAAGACGGACCTGCTGACTTCAAGTCAGAACACATTTTTAAAAATATATGCCTAATTTGATGGTTGTCAATAAAATACACACACAGAAGGTCCAAGCAGGCCCAAAACTGGGTTTCAGTGCCTCAGAGTCTGTAATGGGAGAAGAAGCAAACGATGTGGACCAACATTGTTCAACCAATCAGGACAAGGAGGTGTGTCTTTTAGCCTGTCAATCATGTTCAGACAGAGGGAAGCCCTATCCCACTATGGTAGATAGAAATTCCAAAAATAATGGCAAAAGACCAAAATGATCAATTCCACCAATAACTACAGCACTTTGCACTGATAATAGAAGGAAAAGAAACACAGGAGAACAGAAATGTAAAAGAAAACAAGTGATCCAGACAAAATAATTTAGTTATTGCATGCTAGACAGAGCTGAAAGAGTAGACCTTACTCTATATTTGGTCCTCTACATATTTGGTCCTCTACATTTTGGTCTATAAGTAAGTTAGATACCTTACTAGCAAATGTTTGCTAGCCAGTTAGCTATGTTAATGTACATCTGAGTTGGCATCAGCATTCAGGTCTACATCGTGGATGATGGGTAGCAAGGTTTTGGTCAAAACATTGAATTTTTGTGTTTGGTTGTTAAGTTTCTAAACAGCTTAGCTGGTGCAACGGAAGTCCTCTCTGGAAAAAAGGTTTTAGTTGCAGTTAAGACCGTCTTAGTTAAGATCTGGTGCAACTAGGTTTTATATGTGATACTGAAAATGGTAAAATAATGATAAATCTAACATAAGACAATTTTGTCTCTTGCATGTACATCTCCTCCATGAATGGATAAAAAAAGTTTTTTTTTTTGTCTTAAACCTATTGGAACGCTATTTGTAACTGTTTCATGAGACATTAAACACTTTGGATGCCTGGTTCCTGGTTCACTGGTGTGAACAATTCTGATGGGGTTCCCTAGAACAACTAATTTCATTTCAAAGCACTTCAAATGACTATTTACATTTTGACAACTTAATTATGTAGCTTATGCACATTTGAAACCAGAGGAATTTCCCCCCAATGCACTTTTTAATGCAAAGATGAAAGATTTGAAGCAGACAGGTGACCTTTGACAGGTGCTCATGTAGCACTCACTGTATGAGACAGAAAATAAGGAGACACGCTTATTAATGGTGAGTTATGACAGTGCAGTCAGCTCTGCTGTTGCGTGTGTGTGTGTGTGTATGTGTGTGTGTGTGTGTGTATGTGCAGCTGCCTTTCTCTATTACTGCCTTGCAACACTGCTGGAATGCTGTTCACTGCACATGCACTTGCCAACACACTTGCACACAAGCGCATGCAAGAACATACATTCACACACTCCAACACTGGCTGCCACGTATTCAAACCCTTCAGCTCTGGGAAAGCATCTTAATCTCATTATGAGATTGCTCTGAGAGTGTTACATAATTATTCCACTAAATACTAGACATATTCTATTAAATAAATACATATTTTTCTCTGGAATGATCTTAGTCTGAACTTCTAGACGTTTTGTTCCATCACAACTCACGACATATAGTAAAAGAGTAACGTGTAAAAGTGTGTGTGTGTGTGTGTGTGTGTGTGTGTGTGTGTGTGTGTGTGTGAAAAAGAAATACAATGTGGCACGCGCACAAATTTAGGAACCCTTTTTAGCCATTCCACTAGGCTTCAGAGTTTATTTCACTCATTAGGCCTATTTCCAGAGCATAATGTTGTGCTTACACTCAACAGCCATAGGTTTAAATAAGTGTCTGACTCAGGAACCGAAACTAAAGATAACAAACTCTTACAAAGCAAGAAAAATCAAAAACTACATGTGTGCCAAACTGAACAGTCAACTAATAATTGTACATTGAAATTTGTCATATCTAAGGTTGTGCTATCTAAAGGTGCTGTTAACTTTTCACTTTCTATGGTAAAAAATACAGAACATCCACGTAAACACTGTCACGAATGCAAGAACTGCTTCACAC
The DNA here is from genome assembly GCA_037576975.1 of Alestes dentex. Lineage (NCBI taxonomy): Eukaryota > Metazoa > Chordata > Actinopteri > Characiformes > Alestidae > Alestes > Alestes dentex. The sequence goes on along the minus strand of JBBIGA010000132.1, from coordinate 10,362,291 downwards.
ACACATGTGCACACCCTGAGGCGCAACGCCGAAGGTTCCTGGAATGTGACCTCTTAACCTCGGCCTACAGACTTCCACACAGAGGCAGAAAGAACATGGACTGGGTGGAAGAGGGGAGAGGCCAGAATAGATCTGCGGAACGTAACGGGAGATAGCTTGTGTTTATAAAGCCTTCACACACACACACACACACACACACACACACACACACACACACACACACACACACACACACACACATTTGGCTCCTGCTTTGCTAAGCCAAAATCCAGCCTTTAAAGCGGGCTTTATAAATTGTTTTTTTGAACCTTATGAGGCTAAATTGTGCCTTTATAGCCATTTTGGCTTCTGCCAAGCAGATAGTGGGTGGGCTATTCTAAAACAACTTGTTTTTAGACAATCTGAATCATTAGTCTATCAGTTTGCTCATGTGGCCTTAGTTATGTGGGAAAACCTAAACATTTGTTACAAACTAGAATTTGAGAACACAACAGTGCAATTACAAAGACAGATAAGAGCTCTCTTGTTGCTAGCCTTAAAAAATCAAAACTTGATGCTAATTATTTACCTTTCATATGCTTAGAAATGGTTCTAAGATTGTAAGGGGCACCTCTTGCATAGAGAGGCCTTGCATATTTTTATACTGAATACACACTAAATTGTATGAATGGAGATTTGTTCTTGACTTGCCTTGTAACTTGTCTTTTCTTGCAAAACACTTGGTCATGTGACTCATTTTAATGACTTCATAAGAGGATGGACTCCCATTATTTGTGACACTATTGAGTGAACTGGGGGCCAAAATAGTATGAGCCTGATGAAAAAAGCCATGTGCCTAAACATGGCAGTGTTTTATTTTATATTATAAAAGTGCTGTGTAATTCTCTGTATATTTTAAACTATTTTGGGTCATTTTTTTCCAGTTGTATATTACTTTGAATGCTTACTTAGACCGAACAAATGCAATGTGATATGAACATTAAAAAGACTCTTTGCCAAATATTAAACAATCTGCATGACACATGTATGAACAATGCTAATGCGTTTTGTAGTTGCAAGAGTAAATTTAGTGTTCCGAACACGGGAAAGGTATGCCTTGTACGTCTCTCATCAGATCCTTGCAGTCACACATTTTTCTTCTTTCATAAAGCCTGACTTTCCAGTTTGACCCTTCTCTTTCACTCTTTTTTTTTTTTAACACAAACACAAGTTGCGCATTAAAGGAGATTTGGCTTAAGAATGATCTCACTTACAAAATCCCATTTGGAGAAGGAGTACAGACAAGAGTGTGCACCCCCCCTTCCAAACACAGACATGCTATTGGACAATAGGGTACATTATGCATGCGATACACACGCATACACAGAACAGAGGTTAGTGCAGTGCCAGCTTGTTACACAATAAGTTGGCCATGTTGGTGTCGCATACCTCTTATGAGTAGGTGCACACAGAGGGTGCTGGAAAACACATGAACGTCAGCAGCCCGTACTATGCAATGGTTGAATAAAATTCAGAACTGAATGTGAGTTATGTTTAAGAGTTTACTGTTGGTGCACCTTATGTAAATCGAAAATAATATGAATTATATTACAACTAAACTAAGGGCTGATTACAGTTAATCGTATTTCTGTAATTACCCAATCATCTTTAATAAACCATACATGCAACCCTGCAACCAAAGCATAAATATAGATTTTCACATAAATTCAAAGTTACTCTTGTAATGTACATCGTATAAACAACTAACCTACTATGTAAATCGTGTTTGCAATAAGAGTCGAGCCTCACGTCAAACCTCACCCATGGTGACAGGAGAAAGGACACTGACACATCCCACAGAGCTGGTTCTTCAAGTCACCAAGGACAAGCCTTCATGATCACCCTCAGCTTCCGACACCCTACCTCAGTGAACCTCTGCAGTGTGCCAAGTCATATCTGTATCTTACACCATAAGCATTGTCATAAACAATGTCTCTTCTGCATTGATTTAACACACAATCGAATGCACGAGTTAATGTTTATGCTACATAGCATGGTGTGCCACAGGGCTCCATGTTGGGCCCAAATGTAATGAAAAAGTTAATGTGTGGAAAGCTCATGTACCGCACGGAAATCAATGCCTGCCTGTAACCTTCCATAAATACTGGTTCTTCCTGGGACTGACTGGAGCCACAAAGCCATAAAATGACTAGAAGGATGTGTATCTGATAACTGATCTGATGAGAGGTGTGTGGGGGGTACAGGTGGCAGTCAGCCACAAACTTTTTCAAATATGAAAGTGTGTTCATGCAATAACATAGCAATAGTACATTCATATGACACTGAAACATATTCTATTTATTTACAGTGATTTATGGGCAGCAGAGTTGCCAGGTAGGTACTGTAATTAATATAATTAACATGATCTCTTGCTGTAAGGTTGGTTTATAAAAATGACATGTTATGCTGATGTGGTACAAAACTGTATTTATACAAGACATCAGTATAATACTGTAATCATCAGTATCCCCTTTTCTGGACATTAAAGAGCTAACATTTTTAAAGCACAGTTACACAACATCATAAATACTTTGTTAATTGAGTCAGAAAAATAAGATGAAGGATTTACTCAGAGAATTCACTTACTGCAAAACTCCAATATACAAATTAAAAATATGTTACAACAGTGTTTAAGCTAGACAACCGTACAGTACTAAATGTAGACCATTCTTAACTTGCCATGTACATAACACAGCAAATCCCATAGAAACTGAATCTTGAGGCTGTATGAAATTAGCATTATCATTGTCGTGGTAACCAAATACAAATTTAAAGTCTAAATGTGAGTTCACTTTAATATTTAAACAACGGAAAACTGAAAACCTTTCAGATCAGTCCTTCATTAAAATACTTTTGGTGCGCAGTGTTAACAGTAAAGGTGACAATACTACAGTAGCCTTACAATAAGGAGTTAAATACAGTACAATGGATACAATATGCATGTACTGTAGATGTTTTCCCACAGTTCAACACGGAAAACAGTATAAAACTGTAAAGCACATTTGGAGTGTAATACTGACTTGTACACAGCACATTGCTGGATAAATTACAAAACTTTTTTATGTTGTACTAATGGTAATCACCTTAGATAAGGTAAGAGCTCATTAAGTCAAGCAGCTCTGATAGCTTGGCTTTTAAATGGTTCCTGCCAAATAACACATTTGTTTTCCCATTTTACTCTTTTTATGATGACTACTTTGATAATGAACAGAAGGCAGTATAGCTGCTCTACTGTCATGTTCATGTCTGGAAAAAGACCAATAGGAAGCAGCCTATCCGTGTGCTAAAAGTGAGACGGTGAGTAATACTGCTCTTCTGCAGAAGACGAAAGACAAACGGTTTAAACAATCTTCTATCATTACGTCTTGGCCTGTTGAGTTCAGTCACTGATGGATGGCACCGTCGCTACGGCAACCAATAAAACAAACAGTGCGTGGGTTTTGTGCATGGATGAAACAGTAGAACCACAATTGCCATTCAAAACACTGTTCAGTTGTTGGAGTAGCAGCTCCCTTAAGAATAGTCTGCGCACTCCTAAACAAATCCTCTAATCTCTCATGAGCATGTGGCTACGATGGCTTGGTAATGACTGTTTGGATTCCAAACAAAAGCCTCTTTTAATGTTTACCAAATGCTACATTCTGTAAATAGAGCATAGGCCGGCACATTATTTAAACATTTATCAGACGGTTAGCAGACAGATGTAGGCGCTGATACAGAACCATGCTTTCAGCTGTGTTTGGCTGTCTGTAATTTATGTCTGGGTCATGGAAAGAGCTTATGGGTGTCTAGGACACTTTAAAAAGATCTAATACTCTACTGTGGCTGGTCATTGAATACACGTTGCCTGTTCGGATCAAAAAGAGCCTTGTCAAAAAAAAAAAAAAGAAGAAAAAAGAAAGCATTTGGTTTCATGAATTTTCTAGTAACCACAATGCTTAATATTTAGTAGCTGTCCCATGATTTTACACATCTGATATGCGAGGGGATCATGAATCGCAAATGTCTAAACGTATCGTAGACATTTTTCAATTAAGTCAAATGTTTTGTTTCCTTAGAGGGCCACCAACCGCAATTTGACTCCAGGCTAGACCAACCACCCTGTGTGACACACACCATGTCACCCATTCTCAACCAATTATCAGAAATTTGGAGGAGAAAGATATCCATCTATATTACTGAGAACAACTGGTTCTTATTCACATTGGAGGCCTGTTATTTGTCCATTAGCTCGATCAGGCAGCCTCACAGATGACCCTCCCTCAGGCAAACTGAGCAAAAAGTTTGTGTGTGTGTGTGTGTGTGTGTGTGTGTGTGTATGCGTGTGTGTGTGTGTGTATGTGTTTCTACATGTTGCTGAATGTGTGCATGCATGCATAGATGACGACAAACTTGAGGCGTTTTCACTCTTTTAGACTGTGTTTTGGATAACCTACAGGAGAAAGCGTAATCTACACACCTACCTCTATGTTTTGTTATGTTCAGACATTCTCATGGAATCAGTCTTATCAAGCTACCCCACAGGGCAGTTTATCAGAACTGGTGTATGGTGTTTGAAACAGGGCCAATGTGGGTGTATCTGAAGCGACGGGATGGGTAAACACATCAGGCACAGCACAAAAGAAAAGACTGAAACTCTATATGAGCATGTACTTAAAGGATCACTGTTAGAGGCAGAATGGAAAGCCAAGGGTCCATTTGCCTTAGCATGCATATCTGACATGTTTTGGGACTGCACACAGTCTGTGTACAGTTTCAGTTTGTGGCATTATACCTGTCCAGTGTATATACCGATAAGTCAAAATGTTAGGACCACTCACAGGTGAAGCAAATTGTGTTGATTATCTCGATAAAAGTCTGGGATAATCTCTGTAGGGACAAAAGTATTGGGACAAACCTGTTTTCCAGGGTTTGGGCTGTGCCCCTTTCTTCCAGTGAAGGACACTCTTAATGCTTCAGCAGACCAAGACATGCTGTGCTTCCAACACAGAGCCCTGACCTCAACCCCAGCCAACACCTTTGGGTTGAACTGGAACGGAGACTCCAAAATCTTATGGAGAGCCTTCCAAGAAGAGTGGAAACTGTTATAGCTGCAAAGGGGGACCAACTCCATGGAATAATGGCCATATAGTGTGTTAGACAGTAACTGAACAGTTGCTTCTCATAGTCAACTTGTTGGATGCAGGATAGGTGGGCATGTATAAAGACCTGAGTGGCTTTGACAAGAGCATGATTGTTATAACCAAATGACTGGGATGTATCATCTGCGAATTGGTACGGCTTGTGATGTGCTCCCATTCAGCAGAGATGAGTACCTACCAACATTGGTCCAAACTACTATATGGCAACAGGGTGTTGGGTGCAAAAGGCTTGCCCGTCATCCATTGATTTGTAAGGAGAAGGAAGGTCCAAATGACAAAAGGCCTCATGTATCATGAGTTATTGAAATTTTTATTCTGGTTTTAACATATGCCATTCAGAGAGCTATAGAAGCAATGGAGGAAGGACCAGATATACATGAGCTGTTAACCTAGAAAGGTGGTTGCACCAGGAGGCACTATGGGAAGAAGACAAGCCATTGGATGGAGTGTGATTATCTGGGCAATGTTCATGTAGGTGTCAATTTGGCACGCTCCACCACTCTGCCACATTGCCCATGCTGAGGAACAGGGCAAAGAGTTCCAGGTGTTGCCCTTGCCTCTGAATTCCCCAGATCTCAATCTGACAAGAAGTCAAAAACATAACAAGCGTAGACACATCCACACAGGTTTACTGCAGGTGTCCTCATATCCAGTGGTCTTCTCAGTCATCAAAACACAAGTTAACACTTTTGGGAGATTATGGTAATGGTAATCAAATTGAAAGTAACCAAAAGCAAGTGTACAAAGTCAGGACATTTTTGGCCTATACATTTTTGAAAACAAACAAACGCATACACACTCTTATACATACACGAAAAAGCCCGACCAGTCACACACAAAATAGAGTAAAGTCTGCTGTTAAAGTAGTTTCCTCAGTAAGGAACAGACTGCATTATATAATATGAATGGCGCAGAACAGAGAGGGGAACCTCTATAACAAGCACACATTGTGCCAGATGCTGCGGGCCTGCCAGCATCAAGAACAGCAGGCTATGAATAATACGTACATTGTCCCAGTCCCCCTCAGCCAAGCATACTCTATTCTTGTTTTTAGCAGAGAGCTCTCCAAGAAGCTACTGTGCAATTTTTAAAACAATACATGGCTAATACTTTACATCTGACTGTGTTATATTAGCATTATGAGGTCAGTGCAAGAAATTTTATTTACTGTTCGATTGTTGTAGGCGTTACCTCTGGAAGGTGTGTAAGTTTCCTGAAGGACCTGTGTAAAAGAAACGCAGTTTTTGATGGTTTTGGTAAGATGGCTTCAAATGATATTCAGAAATAAAGTACAATACAAGGTGACTGAGTGATATGTTAATTTAGCGCTCTTTTCCATTTAGGATTTGTATAGTAGTAAACAGTGAAACTGAAGAGAAGAAAATTGACATCAAACAGCTGAATCACCACTGTGACTTACTATATTGCTTTCAGACAGAAGTTTGTGTCGTAGTTTATGTGTATTGGGTTTTGGACTGTATTGTCCCAATATTGCTGTTCAGTGTTAATAATATACTAATCTAGTGTAATTGCTATTTCATGCTGCATTTTATACTTTTCTGCAGTGCCAAAAAATGACTATCAGAGCTAGGCCTTCTGTTTATGCCATACAAAAAAAACAGTCAAAAATGCAAAACAAGCACATCTATGATAATGCAAATTACATGCTAGCTTCCCAGGGGGATTCTAATGGAATTCTGGTTGGTCATTCTATGTTGAATGCCAGTATCTAAAGCTTGTAGCAGACATGTGAACCAGTGGCGGCCTCTAACCTTTCAAACAGGGGAAGCTCATTTTAGGCATACATCATGAAATTTGTTATATTATTTGTACATAAATTCTGGCCTCTGTTCCTTTTTCAGAAAATGGTTTGTGACCCTGTTGTACTTCATCCACCTGGGAGCAGTCTTAAAGGGAGCAGTCTTAACACTTCCAGTCAGCCAGTTCATACTAGCAGAGCTGAAAAGACCTGTTATTTTTCCCTGATTTTTGCACCAAATCAGTCTTTGGCGTTGGTCTGCCCTGTTGTTTAATTTTGAGTCTCTGGTCATAAAGAAGATTATTAAATGGCTTTGCCAAAATAACAATATTACAATAACAATAATGTCAACAATATTATGCACAGCTCGCTAGCTGGCTGGTTTCCCTTTCCAAGAAGCTCCTTTAATGATATGAAACAAGAAGCAAACTCAAGAACACTGTAATAATGTTTTTATTTAAAGAATTATATGTACAAATGGAAATGGTTTATATCACCAGCAAAAAAACAGTGTGAATCTAAAACATGCTGTCAATCAAAAAGGGGTTCCGCCCTTTAGACATCTCCTCCAATCAGCACGCAGCAGCCCAGAGTCCTGGCCCGCCCACTGCTCCATTCACTCCCAGAAAAGCTGAGCTTCCCTGGAAGTGACCATTTTGGTGCATTTATCCAATCCCTGTCCAGCTTTTCTCCAGTGAGACACGCCCCTCTGTGAGCGTCCATAGAGCTCCAGTGAAGCTGCGCTTCAGGAGGTTTAATGCGCTGTGCATTATGTATGATAAGAAAATTGCGTCAAACAATCTACAATAAATACCTGATTCTGAACGAGCTAGTCATGAAGTTGAACTCGATCTAAAAGCAATATAAATACAACATATTTGAGCATTTATTTTCTGACATATTAGAGGAAGCAGAGCTTCCCTTGTAGTCTTAGAGCACTGATGTCCACTGATGTGAACATATAGTGTATATGTCCCTAGGCACTAGGGCAGCTGGATGGCTTAGTGGCTAGGGAGTTGGCCCTGTGATCAGAAGGTTGTGGGTTTGAATCCCAGGAAACTAGTGGCACTACTGGGGTGCCACACACTGCTCCCCGGGCCCTGTGTTTCTGGCTGCCCACTGCTTCACTTGGTAAATGGGTCAAATGCAGAGGAAGAATTTCATGCTGTTAACGCTGTGGTGTGTTCATGTATGACAAATGGTCCTTTACATATTCCTTCAGTAAAGAGTCCTGTCATAAAACTGCTGCAGTTTAGAGGTCCACTGTTAAGGCTGCCACAATTAGTGATGTATCTAGGAATTTCAAAAAGGCCTAGAGTGATGACCCCCCCCCCACCTTTATGAATCAAAGTGTGACTGACTGAAACCACTCCCACTTCTTAATTATACTGATGGATAATCTGACACAGTAGGCTATCAGTCGAGAGTGTAAAGGCCTAACCAATGGTAGGGTTCACTTGGTTATATCCTCCTAGGTACCACAGAGAAAACGGTCTGGCTGGATAATGTTCTGCTGGGCACACTGCAGTGTTTGCATTTTATTCAAATACAAACCTGATCTGTTGAATTAAAATGAACCAACAATACAGTTTTTGTATTCTGATTGTTGATGCAAACTTTGTCATAGACTTTAGCCAGTGTTCATGGATGGTCTGAAAAGAAACAAAAATACAAATGACTCAAGTGATTAACAACTTTTATAGCACCAATGAGGAAACAGAACTAGCATTCTAAGCATTCAGATTGCACATTTTAATGTTTGTGGCGCTGTTGTTGATGTCGCTTGCAAGCTGTAGCAATTCTTGTCTGTGGTGTTAATGATCACCACCAGCTTGTGACTTGGCACCAACAATTCTCAATCAGCCTTAGAACTGAGCTGGGGTGCGAGGAACCGGCAGATCACATTTTCTGTAAAATACAGTAGAGATTTTAAAATTAAAAGTCAGTAAACCACCCAAATATCTGTAAGAAGCTTAACATTTTGCTGCTTTTTATTAGGCCAGAGAGTGTACATATGAACATGCTCTCCCACTTTGAAATCATTTGGAATATAACATTAAGAATCTTGCACGTATGCCAAGTGTACAAAATAACAGAAACATGCACATGAAATTCTCGTATTTACTGGGCATTTTATAGAAGACACCAATCCTATTCAGTTCCTTGCAAAAATCTGACCTCCCTAATCAAATTTTGTTGATTTCCTATATAGAACATCACATTTTAATGCACTAATACAGTTTATTTGTTAAATGTAACAGAAATTAATTCATTAACCAAGCTGCTTATCCTCAGCCAGGGTTATTGGGAGTGCTGACGCCTATCCCAGTGGTCACAGGTTGAAAGGCAGAGAAACACTCTGGACTAGTCCATCAGGTCAAAATTTGCATCTCCAATTCACCTGACATGCATGTCTTTGCACAGTGGGAAATCCCAGCAGAAACTCACCCTCAGAACATGAAAACTCCACACAGAAAAGACCCTTGGTCACCCTGTCTGGGAACTGCATGTAGGACCTTCTTGCCTTGAGGCGACTGCACAACACACTGACGCTACATAACCAAAGCTACATTGGAAAAAAATGAATAAATAAAATAGTAAATAATATGTGGCCTGTGCAAAAGCTCACCCTTCATATATTAGAGTTTATGCACTAAAATGGGAAGAAAATGCAATATTTACATTTGTTCCCAGTAAAGGATGTGTACTCATTTTAACTTACAAAACAACAAAACTTTGGGCACCATGTAGGTTTGAGGTTACTGAGTTTATCATCCCTTTTTTCACCCCATAAAAAGGGACCAACACAGGACCAGGGCAGATCAGATAATATTTGGGTGGTCAGTCATTGTCAGCACAGAAGTGACACTATGATGGTAGTGGCATGTCACACTGGTGAGAGTGTATATGCCAGAGGGATTTTAAACACTGTGTACACTGTTTGGCCTTTTTGGTAAGCTTTGAAGGGTTGGCAGTTTGAATCTTTTTCCAGCGACAGTTTCAGCCGGTTGTCCTCTAGCCCTTCATCAGTGGTCAGTTTCTGGCCACAAAGCCACTGTTGACTGGATGTGTTTGGGTGGCGGACTATTCTCAGCCCAGCAGTGAGACATTTAAAAACCCCAGCAACACTGAAACACTCATACCATCTCAACATCCACTACCCCTACCATCCTACTACTCAGCGTCTACCAAGTGATATCTGGTCAGCGGTGGTCCTAAAGCGCTCCCTTACCATTCATGAATGTAAAGGAGCACTATAGGACCAGATGACCCACAGGCAGTAACTGTACACCTAAAATGTTCACCTGTAATTTTCCTTGAAAAAACATCCAGTATTTCCTGTGCCTTTCATTTGCACACCCTTTTGACTCACCTTAGGTATATGTAGAGGTAAAGAACTGTAACGTTTTCGCTCCGAATAGCACTCAAGACAAAATGATGATTGATGATTTCAGTTCCAGTGGGCCCTGCTCTTAAGGAATTAGTGAGTTCGCCCACTTTGATGAATCAGCTTTTCTTTTGTTGACATAGTACCAACTTGCCAAACAGTCTGTCTCCTCTGCTCGTTGAGGCCCACTTCCATCTGACCCTGGGGGTCAAAAGGCCTTGACTGTATGTGGGTTCTTTTCCTGTTTACTGCCTTTGTTTAGTGACTCATCGTCAGTACTGTGGTTGGCGGAGGAGGCTTCTCTACCCACCATCTCCAAGGAAACCCTGTCTGCTCACTCAAGGCTGCCCAGTGAGTCACTTTGGACGAGGGCGCCACTTTTGGAGGTAGAGTAAACATCAATTTGATCTGTCTGCAAATATTAGGGTCAAAGAATAAGCACATGGCATGAGGTTGCTTGCCATTGTTCCATAAGGAAATATGTCAATAGTTTTACACTGCTTACTGTAAGTGAAGATAAATGGTGCCCTATTTCTCCCTTGTTAATAATTTTATTAATTTATTACTTGCTTGCCTGCAGCAGCATTATTAATTAGTTATTTTATATACAACAGGCAACAGGCAACCCTTTCAATAACAGTAACAACATTCAAGCAGGCCTACTATTCCTGGCTCAAACAATTACAGCAGGCCTTTCGACTCGTAAAAACTAGGGTAGGACTTTACTGTGGTTTCTCACACCTCCAGATTGCCAAATAAATTAATCTGGCACCTGCAGAGCTATTACTCCTTCTCTTTTTTCTCTCTTATCCCACCCACATTGACCTGTCCTAAAGAAGAGGTGTGTGTCTCCTCTCTTTTCCACCGACGCAGTTCGTCACCAGTGTCCCAGTCATGCAGGTCCAGGGAGCTGATGGAAGGGAACCAGAGCTTTCTCTCAGCCTGGGCTGGGTGCTTCCTGTGCTGATATGGCCGGCCGCAGATAGCCCTGTATGGAGTCCTCCACAGTGAGAGGAGGGCTCGGTGCTTGGGGTGCTCTCAATGAGGCACAATCTTATCTAGCCAGAGATTGGTATGCATCCGCTCGGCCAACAGCAGAATGTGTGAAAAGGGATTAGGACTGTATGCCCTTCCCACCGAGGCACAAGTATCCTGCAGGCTACCGGCATTGTGTTCACTTCCTAGCACTCATTCTATTTGTTTTGAGGCTTGTGCCCTTCATCCATGTTATTTGGTAAGGCACACTAGTTTTCTGTACTATGTTGGTCTTACAACAACTTAAAAAAAAGTTTCAAATAGCAAAAAACACTTTGAAAACACTCTCCAGAGAGATTTGTTGTTGTTATCAGATCAGCATCAGAAAAAAAAAAATGTTGATCCCAGGAAGAAACTGCCTATGTTACAACTGCTTAGACACACAGAAACAAGAACACGATAAAATATAAAGTCTAAATAAAAGTCAGATGAAAACTACATAGATACTTTGAAAATACTCTACATGAAATACACTATATATGTGGACAAAAGAAACTAGAGATTTTCAAAAACATGTGTGGACCCATGAACCATATTCACAATGGAACCATAGAAGGTATTAAAATGTTGTCTCTTGTATCTGTTTAGGTCACTTTTACAATTAAATATACCTCTGTTTTTGTCTCTTTTAAACAGTATGTCACAATTGTCACATAACATCTCAAAGTAATTACTGATTTTATAAATAAAAATATTTACACAGAATCTTGAAATGATACCTTTTTGAAGTGTAATCACCTTCAAATACTTGCAAAGTCTATCTATATATCTATCTATCTCTCTATCTGTCTGTCTGTCTATCTATATATGTCATCCACTACTGACATGCATTACAACCTACAATATGGCTCAGGTAGCATATGATGCTGTCTTTTTTGACATGGTCTTGAGGATGAAAAAATGATAGAAGGATGCTGATGTTAAAATAAAACTACTGAAAACTGCATTTTGAAAAGGTATATGTATTAATGTGGTATTAGTGCAAAAGACAAGACATCTAATTGTAAAGCAGATTTTCAGGCCAGATGAAGACATTAAGGTGAGTGAAGCAATCATCGAAAACTAGAGCACCTCATGTGTGCTAAAAAGTGAAATAATTATCGTCTTTTGTGAAATTCACAGGGGAAAATTACCCACCAGGGGTGTTTGATTCAATGGGGGACCAAATAAAATGTTCCACTTCCATCTTTAATTGCAGACTGGAGAATGAGCGGAGCGCAGAAAGTGGCGAATGATTGTGTGGGATTCGAGACAGCCTAATTATTCCCTCCGCATCCTACTTTTAGAATTATCTTCATTTAACAGCCTCCAAATGTCTAGACTGGGTGGCTGTGATGAGCCTCCTTTATGAATCTGTAATATCTTCCCACTCATATTGTCCTTGGCCAGGTCTTTCTGCTTCAGGCTAACCACGGAATTCAATAGAAGGGAAATGGAGAGCAGCAACATAGAAAGGAAACACCCTGTCGTTCTGCTGGCTTCCAATTCTATTTTGGAGACGGGCTGTATACTCATAACAGGCTGTAGGATTTTATAAAGTAGGATAAAGGAGCTTAAGTAACTTTCTAATTCAAATAAGCACAATGTAGCTTTGGTTATACTGGAAAGTATGATGTTTAACTGTGGTGGGGGGTGTAATTTGGGAGGGCAGCGGGGTAGTAGTGTTTATTCAGCACCAAATGGACTCCAGAGATGAGTTTTTGACCTTTTCAGCCAGAGAACAGAAACCAAACTGAAGCATCTAAATAGCCAAGGATTTCTGTAGCTTGGGTAACCCATTTACTCAGTAGCGGTGATATTCAGTTCCCTAGCAGTTTCTGCAATTACCAGTTAACATTTCCACTACTATTCCCACACCAATGTATTTCTTAAAGGTTCCTGCTAACAATAGGAATAAACCTAAAATGCCTTAACCTTCAGTACCTAATCTAAAAGGGAGTTATAGTAATTATTAAACATGGATATCTCACTCCAGTGACTAATGTGGCACCACTGTATGATGCGAATAGACACATTTACAGATGTTTCAACATCAGTGGAGATAAAAGTGAGAAAATGTAAGAAATTTTCATGATAAAGTTTTATGCATTTATAGTAACCTTTTGCTCTGAGGCACAAATTAACACTATTGCCTGTTTTGCACCAATTTGGTCAGAATTAAGTGCACTATCCAAGTTTCTTTCTCCGTGGGAAACTTTACTCTATCTCAGTAGAAGAATAAATGTAAACATTTTCCGCCACTTCCTCTGTCTGTCCAGTCTTCCTGCCCAGCTGATAAGTGTGATTGTCCTTGCTAAGTGAGGCATGACACAGCTGGCTTTATCATGATTAGTTGCCTTGTTGTTCACCATGAAGCATGTTGTGCGTGCAGCAGGACTTTGCTCAATCAACTGGAATAAATTTAGTTGGAAATTGTACAAAAAGAGGTGTGTAGTATGTAATGCTTTTAAATTCATATGAACTTCAGCTGAAGGAAAGTTCACAATGAATTTAACAAGGTTTGAATCTACTGAAGCCTTTTGCTTCAGGCTTTATTTGTAAAAAATAATTAACAAAAATACTCTTGTGTAATTCATACAGCTTCTAAATACCATTTAAAAAGTGTTTATAGCCTTTATCTGAGACCTGACCCCAGCAGATGTGCAAAAGTCATCTCTGTGAAGTAGAAGTAAAAGTGAAGTAAAAGTAAAAGTAAAAATCAGCCTTCCATTTTTATCACTGAAGTTTGAAGATGTCTGCTTTAAAAGTGTCATAACTTCAAGCAAATAAGTTCACTTGTTAACCTCTGGTTCTGAGTTGGTACCATATGTCCAGTTTGCAAACCTATTGTCATGGTCAGACAGACTGAGAGTCACTCTTCAGCTTACCTTGCCAAATATATGTCATCAAGGGTAGTAACTTACAGGAATGGCGTTTCTTTCTCTTGTTGCATCACTGCATGGGAACACAGCGGCTCGAGATGTGTTTGTTTATGTTGAAAGTTGCCCCATATTTACTGACTTATGACTTACACACATGTCTACGTCAGTGTGTGCTTCAAATTGGTCTACTGTGTTCTTTTAAAGATAAGAAAACAACATACAGAAATGCTATGAAAATGTATCACTTTTCTTTCACACAGGAACTAAAGTGAAAACAGTTCAAAGTGATCAAGTTAACAATCTAGGAATCTGGAAAAAATAATCCTAGCTAATTGGTGACACTGGAACCAGCTACTCTTAGATAGCCTTTGCTTGCCTAATGTGGTCTATATTGTTCAACAGCATTAGCTAAGTATACAAGTTGGATGATAGCAATGTAGATCTTAATAGTTTTTCCAAAAACCTGTCAATGGTTGTGGGAGAATTTGGTTACTTTTAAAATCACACACAGGTACACTTTTAAGAAATGACTCTGAGCTTTCTACTGATGTGCACATTGCTTTTCTATCAATGCTTAGGGACAAATGCGGCTGAAGTTAATGTAGTAATCCAGGAAGTGAAGTTTGGGAGAAGGACACTGCGTAAAACTCCTTTTGGGTTTCTAGCATCTATTTGATAATCCTCCAATCTTCAAAGTTCCTTTAGATCTGTCACCATCCCTGTCACTCCATCCATTGAGGGCTCCTCTGGACCCAGTCCTAGCCAGTGTCCAGCATCACTACTGCATTTCGTTTGGTGTGCTTGCCACAACAGCCCTGGAAACTTTCGTGATTCTGCTACTCTTGCAAGTGTTGTCTTCACTTTATCTCAACTCCTTCTGTGGTAAACAACACCAGGCCTCTTTTGTAACTCCTCAGCCCAATGACGTCAACTCATTCTTGATGACAGTGCCTGATGATATCAACCTTTTCACTGAAGGCCATGGTACCAGACTTGCTTGGCCTTGCTTGCATGGTTCCAACCCGCATCTCCTTGTTCTTCTAATCCTCTTCCACATCTTTCTCTTGTCTTAACAGTTAACATCAGCCCTGTCCACTTCTGTACCTTACCTTCTTGCCCTGCCTAAGGTATTCCCAGGCTTTCTGCTGCAATGGCTGTCAAACATCTCACTTGGTCACAACTGATTCAGATATGTCTCTCTTTCTCCTTGCCTACTTTCTTCTTTCCAGCATTCTTCTTTTCATCCTCCATTCTAGCCATGTTCCCTTTCATACTAACCCCTAACCCTTTCATGCCAACTCCTCTGTCTTTTATCCTGGCCCCCTCTCTCTTCATCACATTCTAATACCTCTTCATTCTTTATATCAGAGGAGGGATGGAATAAGGAGGGATTTGGATGTGATGAAGAGGGGTACATATACCCAAACTATTCTTCTCAGACCTTTCCTTATTCCTCAGATCCAGCCTGTTCCTGTTTCCTTGCTCTACTAGATTCAGCCTCTTGTGTCTGCCTGTCACTTCACACACACAACCTCACACATCCAAACACCACGGACCAGTAAGTGGAGGTTTTCTCTGGTGTGCAATTTTTTCTATTGTGTGCAATATTTTTGGGTACAACATGTGGTTCTCTGCTGGTGTAATGTGCAGTTTTAGGATTGAGATATGTTGCTTACTGTTTTTGTCAATACCAATACCCGCTATTCAATGTGTACAGACATACATATAATACATATACTTACATAGGTTTATATATATATATATATATATACAGTCGTAAACGAAATTATTCATACCCCTGGCAAATTTTGGCTTAGTTACAAGCAAGTTTATTCTTGATTGGAAATGACACAGGCGTCTCCCAGAAGATAATAAGATGATGTACAAGAGGCATCATTGTGGAGAAAAA
>JBBIGA010000132.1:10300053-10324849 GCA_037576975.1 Alestes dentex | reverse complement strand
AGTCTTACAGTCATTAGTTACAGAGACAGTCTTACAGCCATTAGTTACAGGGACAGTCTTACAGCCATTAGTTACAGAGACAGTCTTACAGCCATTAGTTACAGGGACAGTCTTACAGTCATTAGTTACAGGGACAGTCTTACAGTCAATAGTTACAGGGACAGTCTTACAATCATTAGTTACAGGGACAGTCTTACAGTCATCAGTTACATAGACAGTCCCCCTGAAGATACTGAGGGTTAAGTGTCTTGCTGAAGGACACAATGGCAGAAAGTTTTACCCACCACTAATGTGGGAGTAGCCGAGTGCATGTAAGCCTGGGAAAGGGCTAATGGACTGTAATGCAAAACAACCCATATTGTCCACAAGAAATAAAAACACATGTTTTTAATAAAGCGAATATCTACAAAAGCGTAGTGTTCTGTCTGACTGTCAGAGGGCTTCGAAAGTTAACACAGTAAGTTAGTAAAATATCTTTCTTCGGCACCAAAGACCTCGGACAGTCATCCAGAACTCACAGAAGCACAATTACATTGCTAACCAGTATAACCTCTTTTTACAGAATAAACTTGAACACTTTCTTGCAGTGAATGTTGAAGGCCTTATTAAAGAACTGTAGGACACAGTATACTAATTTATGATGTATACCAAATGTTATAATGAAATTTGCTGTGCTGTCACTAAAACATGTAACTTACCAGCTAAACCCACACAGCATAAAAATCTAACCTTAGCACAGGGTTTTCTTAAGTGGTCCAACATAACACCTGATTCTCTACGAAGTACAATAACGGACTCCAAACTACCATTTGTGTCGGTAGATTTCACTCAACTGTGTTACTTATCTATAATATTTATATGGTATAATGTATTTCTTATTGAATTTCTTTTTCTACAGATTTTTTTATTTAGATTTAATTTAGACTTTGTATTTTACATTGTTCTTGTCTCTGTGTGTCTGTGCAGTCATGACATTCGCAATTTCCTTCGGGATCAATAACGTTTTCTGATTCTGTTTCTGTACACCTCCTCCTGACATTTTAGAAGAGGGCTCACTAGAGAGGCGCACTGTTCGAACAACATTCACTGTAAAGAAAAACACTGTAAGCTCGGCCACTCACCTCCACCTCCGAGGTCTCCCAGGGGTCGAGGATGATGGACTTGACCCGACTGATCTGAGGGATGTTGCGGTGGATGCCCGAGCAGCTCTGACATACAAAGACACCCAGGGTGAACGAGCCCCACTCCGGGCCTGCAGGGCACAGAGCGCAAGTATGAGCGAAATTCTGAACTGTACATAGATAAAGTAGAGAGGAGTACTGACAGTGGAGGTGAACCTGGCTGACATCTTAAAGTCATCCAGGCCTTTACCAAAAGCTGCTAATATCATGCACTGTACAAAATTAAGATTATTTCAAATGCATATGAGATACAGGGGGTCCTCGAGTTTCGACACAGATCCGTTCCTTCAACAGTGATGTAACTCGAATTTTGGAGAAAGTCGAAACACACCCTAGCCTCAGTCACTAATCTATCCCAAGACAGTGGTTAAATCACAAAAAGACAACTAAGCCGCAGAAAAAGGAAAAGGAGAACTCCCTCACTCATACGCCACGTTACTGCATATTCTTCCACTGCGCACAACCAAACTAGTTCGCCCAAGCAGTCCGTAAGTACAACGCTAACAATGTAAGCCGTGTGGGAGTGGGAGTGAAAGTGAGCATCGTAAACTCAAAACGTTGTATATCAAGACTGTTGTAACCTGCAGACCTCCTGTAGACTGAGGTCTCAAAAATGTATATTATGAAACAATAAAGAGGCAGCAGTGCCACTTAAAAAAAAAAAAAAAAAACAAACACACCAAAAGCTAAATGCACAACTGATTTTAATTCAGTGTTTCACACACAGCACTGCACAACCAAGTCTGATTATTCACTGTTTGTCATGCAGTTAGTCAGTGTTTAAGTACCAACGATATCACAATATGTTCAGACAAGTGTATTGCAACACACTTTGCAGTAATCGCAGTAACATGAAATATTATTGACCAATCCTAGGTTCAGAGTAGATTTTGGTACATCATTATAGTGTACATTATTCTTTCTACAGTTCAATGAAAAATACATGTTTAAAGTTTGGTCAGGGTGAGAAAGGAGGCCTTTCTGATTTCTGCACGGATTCTTCCACACATGGGAGCAGAGAGAGGAAATTTGAATATGTTTCATCCCTTCTTTCTGTGTCTGTGAATGAGTGCCACTGACAGGAGAAGCACCACAGAACACAGAGGAGGCTGTTAACATTGAGAGCATTAGAAAAAAAAGAACAAAAAAGGATAGAAACAGGCAGGGAGAGGCTCAACACTGACTGAAACCTTTGTGTGGTAACAGAATCAGACCGGATTTCCATCAGATACAGGCTGGGTTCAGGTTAGTGGCTTCCTTGAACACAACAGTTACAGTCTTCCACAACATTTACGCATTACCAGATGTGAATGTGCAAATACACACACACACACACACACACATTATTGACTGTAAGACTTTCCCTGTAACTACGACTGTAAGTCACTCTGGATAAGCGTGTCTGCCAGATGCCACTTCAAATATGACAATGCTCATATGTTTGTTTTGTGCAGGATCTCACACAAAGCCTCTGTTCCAACTAGTGTTCTATGCATGAGCTGAATGACAGTGAAAGCCAAAGCAGGACCACTTTGATCTGTGTATCTATGAGCATATATCTCACCACTTAGGGACTTTTGCCGCTCAAACGAAGATTATTTTTACATGTAAGATTTTCTGTTTAGGCTTATATCATTTCAGCACTCTCCAACATTTTTCCTGCGAATTTTCATGACACAAATCTCCCTGGTTAATTTTAATTATTAATATAAACAGTAGTAAACTAGAAAGTACTTCACTTAATCGGATTCGTTTTGTCACACTTATGCGTGTGCTTGATATGATGTAGGCCATCCACATAGCCTTGGCTTTTAGCTTGGAGAAAATAATCGCAATTTAAATCACAATTGCAATACTGGACAGAAAAATCAAAATTTTCCCCAAAATCCTACACACCAAAGTTTTACAGCTTACAGTTGTTTCCTTTCATGCATGTGTTTCATGATGTTTTTGAGGTCAAACATTTCTGTTGCTGCTATTTCCGTACTGTCTGCTTGGGGTTGGTTGTCCTGGGCCTAATAAGAGCAATACCGGTATGGCTTTTATTTGTTGTATTGTCATATTGTATGTGAACACACAGTGGCAAGAAAAAGTATGTGAACCTTTTGGAATTTCCTGGTTTTCTGCATTAATTTGTCATGATCTGAAGTCTCTCCATTTGTAGATTGTTTGCCAAACTGTAGACTGGTGAATCAAAATCACTTTGAAAAAAAAAAAATCGCTTTCCAGTTTTATGTAAATCAACCATTCTTGATCGTAGATCCTTTGAAAGCTCTCTCTGGCGAGGCATGGCTCACATAAGCGTATTCTTCCTGTGTGGAGCAAACTCCACACGTTTGAGCGTTTTATCAGAGTAGCTCTAGTCCACACATCCAAACTCATTCTCTTAACAAGACTCCAGGTCCACTAAGGGGGTAATTAATTGGAGAGTTCCACCAGCACTATGGGTTTGTTATGGTTGGTCTCAATAAAGACATGAAAGATCAAGATATTCCTGTGTTATTCTTTTATTTTTGTCAATAGCCTTGACTTAGATGAAGATCACATTTTATGACAAATTAATGCAGAAAACCGTGAAATTCCAAAAGGTTCACATACTTCATCTTGCCACTGTATTTTATATTGCAGAAATGCTTTGGTAGTCTGCTGAATAATCTATTTTTCACCTATACTGGTCAGACAAACCAGACCTGACGCAGCCGAGCAGTGCAGTCATCCAGCAGAAAATAAATAATGGTCCTAAGCTCGAATAAACTAGATTTTTGTTGATTTCGCTGTGGATGAGCTGACCCATCTCAAACGGCCCTGCTGACCACGCTTCAAGCAGAATGCTTTACCACTGCCATCATTGCAAAAGTGCTCTGACTACATTTCTTGATTAATCAGACATTTCTGCAAGAGTTTTTATGTCATCACTAAGCAAATCCAAGCCCGTTTCTGTATTACCTACTGGGGGTGTAAAAATGTGTACATTATAGGAGTGGATAACACAGCCAAAATGTTAACATGATAGTCACATTTACAGCATTTAGCAGACACTTTTATCCAAAGCAACTCCCATTCCCTAACTACAGGGAGCAGCCTCCCTGGAGCAACTTGGGGTTTTGCTCAGGAACCCAGTGGTGGTATGGTAAAGGTAAGATTCGAACCCATGACCTCTTGGTGCAGAGGCATGTATCCCACTAGGCCACCATCAAATTACTTCAAGAAATTTTCACAGAACACAATATGCCAACAACACATCTAATACGTTGGACATCACATTTTTAAAAATGGCATCTACACTCTACAGAGATATTCGAGTACTGTGGATATCATGACATGCTCAAGCATGTTTAAGGCATAGATCTAAACCGAAGAAATTTGAGATTTCCTGGAGAAACGGGGCTCACAAAAGGTACAAGGTGTTTTCCCCTCCTCTTTTTCATATCCTTTTCATATCCTTTGAGCCAGACCATCGAACAGATCAAAAGCATCTAACAGAAAATAAAAAGACCGTAACATTTTCAGATCATCTGTGGGTCGTCTGTGTCACTGCAGCTCCCTTGACTCTTCTACATCAGGGTGAGTAAACAATTTAGTGCAGGGTTTTGAAGGGAAATGGCCAATTCCATCTGGTCAGTGACACATCTCTGTCTCTGTCATCTAAACAAGCAGACTTACAGAACAGAGCTGAAGCCATAAATCCTTATTTTTCAAAGCTCGTTTTGGTGAATTCCTCCATTCCAGGCGGAGTTCGCAAAGAGTTCAGGTTATTAGAAAATCTCTTTGAACTCAGATCTAAGAAGTTGTTGTGATAGGGAAGAAGTGAAATGGTGCCTGGTGGGGGGGGGGTGACAGCTGAGGAGAGGACAAACTGAATCAGTTTCTACATCACCTTGGGACACAAGTAACAGGGCCATCTGTTCTGTTGTAAATGGTAATTACAATAGCAGGTAAACAAGCTTAGTAAAACCAAATGTTTATCCATGCGCAATGATCTATGACTGGGCATTGCGATTCTAGTAATTAATGAATTCCCTCGCAAGTCCCATACCTCTGAAGAATGTGGTGTTCCATTAATTTCTGGGGGGGGGGGGCTCTGTTTCGTTGGGCTCTGTAGATTAGGAGCCTATGACGGTTCTGGCTACAGGGGGTCCTCGGGCTACGACAGCCTCGACACACGACGTTTCAAGTTTACGACGCTCACTCCCATAACTAGTTTGGCTGCGCGTGGCGGAAGAATAGTAACGCGGCGTACGAGTGAGGGAGTTGGTGTCCAACCGCACGCTTACCTACGCCACTCTGGACTGTTCAAAGCGCAAGTGTTTTCATTTTTTGTCATTTTTTGTGTTACTACAGCACAGTGTCCAAGTACAGTATATTCATGTCCTTTTCCTTTAAGCCTTTTTACAACCTAGTCATTCCTGGGGTTTAGAGCCAGTTCATCCCTCTTATTTCCTTGGACCACTCTTGGGAGGTACTAATCACTGCATACAGGGAACACCCTGACATGTTGGAGATGTTCTAACTCAGTCACCTAACCATCACAATTTGGCCACAGTTGGGGTCAGGGTAGGGGTAAAGCGTGAACGGGGCTTTCTCTTTATATGTCAACACACAGTGACAACACTAGCAGTTGGGATTCGAACCCACAACCGTCTGATTGCAGGGGCAACACCCTAACCACCAGCTAGTGATTAGGGTGAAAAAAAATACACACACACACACACACACACACACACACACGTCAGGGTGAAGGCGACTGTGAGTCCCTTGGGTGGTTTGAGGCCGTGGTCTGTCCTCTCTGCTGTAGGTAGAAAAGGCGTTGAAGGAATCTGTGTGTGTGTGTGTGTGTGTGTGGTGTATGCGTGTGTGAGGTGTGTGTGAGGTGCTGTAGTCGGGGGTGGGTGAGTGTTGTGGGGGTTTTGGCCGGCGGCTCCTGGCTGCAGCTCTGTGGGTAAATTTTTGTGATTTTTGGCTGAGAGCTGCAGGGTGGCCGAGGTGTCTGTGGGCCAGTGGGCGGGGACTGTAGCTGACCACCCTCCAGTGGGCGGGGACTGTAGCTGACCACCCTCCAGTGGGCAGGGATCCATTTATTAAGAAATTAGTACTTATTATACTACGATTTTATTATACAGTAGGTTATTGTACAGTGGCTTTTTTACACTGTAGTTTATTACACAGTAGTTTGATTTACAGGTTTATTGCTTAGTGGACTACACCTCTTAATTTTTTCTTTGGGAACGAAACACACTGGAAAATGTTCTATTACTGATTTATTTTCTTTTACTGTCTTCCCTTCTGTTTCTCCTTCTTTTCTTCTTTTTCATTTTCTCTCTCTCTCTCTCCACTCTTTTTGGTGTCATTTGGCTGTCATTTGAGCTGGCAAAAAGTGTGCGTGCGTGCGTGCGTGCGTGCGTGTGTGCGTGCGTGCGTGCGTGTGTGTGTGCGTGTGTGTGTGCGTGTGTGTGTGTGTGTGTGTGTGTGTCTTTGTGTGTGTGTGCGTGTGTGCATGTGTGCGTGTCTTTGTGCGTGCGTGTGTGCGTGCGTGCGTGCGTGCGTGTGTGTGTGCGTGTGTGTGTCTTTGTGTGTGTCTTTAAGGCCGTGCTGTGGAGAGGCGGAGCCGGAGCGGCCCGGTTTAAAAGAGGAGCGCACACAGAGGAGGCGTTGTTAACGAGTCCATGGAAGAGCTGGAACAAAGTGCTGAATGCCTCCTCTTATCTCCAGCAGTGTAACAGAGCTGACTGAAGCCTCCAGACTCTCGGAGAGGGATCTGTACAACAACATGCACTCGCCTGCACTCACACACGGCTGGATTTAGACAGTCAGGTTTAGGTGAGTCTGAAATGCATCTTTGACTCAACTGTGTTTGGTTTGTCAACCCAAAGCTTCACGTTTGGGATTAGTGCTCTGATGACGACAGCAGCTCTTATCAGATTCTGTGATGAGGGGTCCGATAAGAACTGTTATTGGTGAAAAGGCCTTCATGAGACCTTAAATCATCCACTCAGACATGACTTTTTTACCTGTATACAGAGGATAGTGGCAGCTGATTAGTCTATGTACTTGTGTCCATTTACTATTTACTGTTTAGTCTATTTGCTATTTACTTGTGTGCTGAAGTACAACTCATTTATTTGTGCTTTTCTGGCTACATTAAAATATTACTTTAGCATATGTATGTGGCTACGAATGTACTTTTTACTTTTTAGACGTTCACATTAAGCTTGTAGGTTTTTTTTATTTTGCATTTCATTGCTATTATTCTTTTCGGCTGGATCTGCATACTGTTTTTTTTTTTTTTTTTTGCTATTGTGCACACCTGCCTTTTTGAGATTTAGCATTTTATTTTGAAGAAAAATAACACCCAACAAACGCCAGTTCTTCTGCTGATTGATGCTGGACGTTCTAACACCTTCCAGTTCTATAGGGAACTCAGTACTCAGGAGTTTACTGATTTTAGTTTTGCTCACAGTACTTGTCTACTGGTACCTCTGCCTGAGTCTGTATTCAAAAGACTTTTACCTATTGTAAGGTGTTCTGATTATTTATAGACCATAGGTCTGTTGTCCAATGGACAGGTTAGACATAAGCAATTTGATTTATTGACTAGATTTGCTGTTTATTTTTTTTTACTAGAAGTACATTTCACACAGGTTTAACACAATACTAAGTTGCAAAGTATTTGTAAACCACAGTCTAAGCCCTGTTACCGTATTCTAGACAGCAGTGTTAAATGAATGAATTCAATATTTGACAGTCGAAGATAAAAATGCACGCCAGATCTATGTCATGTAGGACCTATTGACAAAAATACTACTGTTTAAACAGGCAGTCCATGCTGAAGAAAGGCTGCTGTTTTATTTGATCAGTTTTATAACATACCGACAAAATATGATCGTACACTCCTCAGATGAGTCATCCGGAAGCTAGGCGTAAAACCGGCGTGTTTTTTTTATTCCCACCCGTATTTCGAGTCCCGCGCGCTTGCTCTCCGATAGGCTGATTTTTCACACTCACGAACCCTGCAAGCGTGGAACCTGCTGCGATTGGCTGGTGCCTGATAACTCGCTGCTCGTGCAGATGTGAGAGAAAGATTGCGAGTGTGGATTACCAAACTAAGCGTTTCAGAACGGCGTGACGCCAGGACGATGCATTCTAGAAGGGCCTGACTCGAGTACAATGCGTTCTGATGCCTAGCCAATGCGTTCTAAAATGGCCTTACGCGAGGGCAATGTGTTCTAGAACTGCCTGACGCCTAGGCAATGCGTTCTAGAAGGGCCTGAGGCATGAGAGGTGTATTCTAGACCGGCCTAATGCTTTGGCAATGCGTTCTACAGTGGCCCAACGCAAGGGCAATGCGTTCTAGAACGGCCTCATGCCTTGGTAATGCATTCTAGAACGGCCTAATGCCTAAGCAATGCATTCTAGAACCGCCTGATGCCTAAGCAATGCATTCTAGAACCGCCTGATGCATGAACATCGCATTGTGTGAGCACTAACTAATAGCCAATCACAGTGCAGGAGGCAGAGCTTGAGTCTGAACTGCTGGCTTGCCGCGCAAGTAGAGCGGGTATGGTTGCTTGGCAACCGCGGCCAGAGAGTATGGGGTGTGAGCTAATAGACTGTATCTCAAATGGCTCCCAGCTTCTTATATATTGCAGTATGCAAGCTGTGAAATGTTGAGCTTCCTTACCTAAATAATGCACCATATGTCCAGTAGGAAACTGTACTGCACTGTACTGAATTCTGTTATTATGTTAAATCCCCGGCAGGGAGAATGGTATCCTTTTAGGATTCTGCCATTGTGCATTTTTTAAAGGGCAGGTTTAAGCATTATAAACTGTATCCTTTTAATGATGAAAACAAACCACTGAGCTCTGTATTTACATCTTATGTTATTTGTTCATATGTTGTAGATTGTCAGTGGTTTAGTGGCCTTTTAGGTGTATTCACTGTGTACGTCTTGTACTTATTGGTTAAACTACAGTTATGTTGGTATTCTCATCACCTTGTGAAATAGTTCATATATATATATATATATATATGTGTGTGTGTGTGTGTGTGTATATATATATATATATATGTATCGACCTGTGTCACTGTCACATCCCACCACAAGCTCTTTGTCTCATAATACCAGTACAACATATCAGTGCTGGCTTCCTCTGCCCATAAATACGTCAGAGATATGTCTCTACTGACCACTGCCAGCATGGTACGCCTTGCACCTGTTGTGAGAGGAAGCGTTCGGCCCATGGGGTTCATTATCATGGATCAGGTTGCGCTGTGTGGAGAGACTATCCAAGGTCCTGAGCCTACAGGATGCAAGTGGGGGTTTTCCTTGTCTTTCTTTACCAGCACGACTTCAAACTGTTGTAATTTCTCTCTTGTCCCCCATAGCGCTACCCTCAAAGTTCATTTGCATTGCACACGTTCTTCATAGCTGATGAAATGATTAACAGGCGGTATGCAACTTATGTAACTGTACTGTGTTAATAATGTCATAAAACAACGCACACTGTGGCCAAGTGTTCTGCCAAAGAGCTAAAAACAGCAGTCCGACTGTATTGTGTTTAGAAGGTATATGCAGTATGTTACGCTTGCCAAATCTTCAGTATCTTTAAAGCACATGGGGAGAAAACAACTAAAATTCTTCAGTTGATGCTCAAGCGAGTTCAAGACCTGTCTGTCATACAGTGAAAGTTGTACTGAACATAATGAACCCACAGGTTGCCTTGGAGCATGTACTCAATGCGCTTTTTAACCTGACAGCAAACAATGCTGCGAAACACTGTCCACCAGGCAGAAAAGGCATTTCAATAAATATCTCAAGAAATATGTTTAAAGCATTTTAAACAGCTGGGTAAAACGGATAGTATAGGCTTCTCGAGGACTATCTAACTGGTTTCCAAGGTTTTGATTTTCTAGCCAGATAAAACTTGATTTGGGATTTCCAACTTTAAAAGTCAACTAGAACATATTATCTTACCTATAGTTCTCTATGATGAAGAGCATGCAAAACTGGTTTTCATCAAACTCTCAAGCTCTAAGCATCTACATTGTGATAGAAGCAATATCTTATCATTGCCAGCCCATCAGGCTTCTTCAGAACCCGGTTTCATTGTGCTTGGAGTCAAGTGACAGTGGCATTAAGAGGAAAAAAATAATAGTACAGTATAAACATTTTCAGTAATGACACCCCAGGAACCACCAGGAACCTCTGACTGTTTGTAATATATCATGTTGTGTTAATGTGTGAGAACATACGAGTGGATGCTCAGTGTCCACTCGTATGTTCACAAGTGTCTTGAAGGCTTGTTAAACCAAGCGTTTGTCATTCCACAGCCAGTGGAGTGGAGGAGAATGTTGCACAATGTTCTTTTTTTTTTGAAGACCTCAAATGGGGTCTGCTGCACAAGGCACCAGCATTGCTTCCATTAGTGTCAGGGAAGATAGTAGTGTAAGGGAAGGCAGAGGGTATGTATATATATATATATATATATATATATAATGTGTGTGTTATATGCTACCTCTTCATATCTTTCAATGGCTCAGTTTAATTCCATGACTTGTAATATATATATATATATATACACCTCAAATGTGTTTGAATCTTCTAAGAATTCGGTGGAATTCACCATAGCCTTCATAGGCCAATAAAGTGCTAAAACACACCACTTAATGCTTTCACACTTTTCTTTTCCGTCCAAACTGAAGTTTAACAATGCCAATGAACCCATAAGTACCTATTTACAACTAAATCACTTTGCTCCACTGTGTTTCAGGTACAGCGCAGAAGCTGACAGCTTATTGAGAAAAGAGTTTCCTGGCTTGAATGCGACCCGATTGCAACTGGAGCATGTCCACTGCAGGCTTGACTGCCCAGGAGATTTGTTTACCCTCGCAAAGCCTTTTCCTGCGGGGCAGCCATTGCCATAGCATGGCCGGAGCCAAGCCCTCCTGGAAATATGACCATGATCTTGACAAGTGAGTGCCTCAGAACTGATACAATGGGCCGTTGACATGTTATTGTAAGGTGAGACTCAAAGATGAATATGTTTTGTGGGACTCTGAACATTCTCTGATAACTTCTGACAAACAGAAGAATGCTTGTCTGAAACACCTCAATAACTGTGTCTAGATGCTTTAGCTCAATAAACTGAAATATTTTTTAAATTCATCTTTCAGCTTGTACTTGAGCCTCAACGCCTCTGTAAATTACAATCTCCAATCCCAGCAACAGGTGCCATCATTCTTAACAGGAGGCAGTGAGTAAAACTTTTCTTCTTGCGCAATCCATGTCTTTATCTAACAAACAATAAATATATCTAAAACATTTTCATGCAGTGTGAACATTTGTTGGGAAAGAATCGTAAGCTAAAGTGAATGTGACGAAGTATGTTGCTTTTTTGACCATGGGAGGTTTAATACTAGTTACCTAACAAGGAAAAATGCATGCTCTCTATTTACTTAGCATCTTTTTCTTTTTTTACAGAACTGAGATTGCATTCCCATTCCGCACACAGTCCTGGAGCTCAGCCGTTGCCCCCTAAAAAGTCCCGACCCACACAGCTGTCCCTATCCTCCACGAATGAACCCTATACTCCAAGCCCTGAAGATGACCAGGTGGTCCCTGGCTTCCACCGGCTGTCTGTATCAGACCATGTCTCTCCACCTCAGACACCTAGCCGAGTAGCGAAGCCTCTACCCCCAATTCCTGGCTCTGTGGAGCCGTCTGCTGACCAGGTCATGGACAGTGAGGTGGAGTCCTATACCGGAGATGACAGTCGTTGCCTGGTTCCTGATCAGGTTCCAAAATCTCCCTTACGATGCAGTATGCACAGTCATAGAAGTTTTAGGGACTGTGGACAGATCAATTATGCCTATTTTGAAGGGCCAGTGTTTTCCCAGCAGCAGCAGCATCCGAAGAAGAGGCAGGAACAGGATGTTCAGGAGCACCTTCAGCAGCATAGGGAGCAGGAGCTCCATGGACAGCAACCTCAGAAGACTGTGTGTTTTCGGCCACAGGACCGTGCTCAGCGCAAGCTCAGGCGCTCCCATTCTGGCCCTGCTGGCTCCTTCAACAAACCCTCCACCCTTCGCCTCTCCTGTCATCAGCGGAACGCCCAGTGCCCTGACAAACCCGAAGTTCCTCCTCGAGTACCAATTCCCCCACGGCCTACTAAGACTCCCTCTGACTACCGCCGCTGGTCAGCGGAGGTATCGTCTGGGGCTTACAGCGATGAGGACAGACCTCCAAAAATTCCCCCCAGAGAACCTTTGTCCAGCGGAACATCCCGTACACCAAGCCCCAAGAGCCTCCCTATTTACCTCAATGGGATCATGCCACCTACGCAGAGCTTTGCCCCGGACCCTAAATATGTTAGCCGGGGCTTGCAGAGGCAGAACAGTGAAGGTTCCCCATGCATTTTACCCATCATGGAGAATGGCAGGAAAGCCAGCACCACACACTATTTCCTGCTCCCTCAGCGTCCTGCTTATCTAGACAAACATGAGAAGTATTTTGTGGACAGTGCAGCGAGTCGAAGTGCCGAAGCTTCAGGCTCTAGTCTAGACTGGGCCTCCCAAAGCAAAAGGAAAACACACTCAGACTTTGTTTAAGGTGGAACATAGAGGACATGGACTGCGGTTCATTTTACGAGTGAACCATTATCCTGCTGCCTAAGCACCTAAAGGACTCCTCTGCAGCTAGTGAGCAGTTATCATTAGTTTAACCCTCATTTTTTAAAAAGCAGGGTGAGTTACATACCAATTGCGGTTACTGAGAATTCTTGTTGCTGTTATTGTCTTTTTTTTTTTGGTCTTCACACCATGGAACAAAACTCTGATGTGAAAGTGCAGCTTCGAAGGCACTGGTCACTGGACAATATCTCAGAATAATTGTTTTATATGTTTTATTAATGAATTGTTCATTATTATGTGAAACATAAGTGTTTTAAATGATGCTGTGGTGCAGTTGTTGGGTATTAGCTGGTCTGGTACCTCATTTTATTCAGTGTTTTTTTTTTTTGTTTTTGTTTTTTTGCAGACTGTGTTTTTGCTAGTCAGACTTTGTATTGCTTTGAAGAATTGCTGCTTCTGTGGCTGAAAATGTGCTCCAGAGCTTCTTGTGTGAAAACAGAGGGACGACGAGTCAGTAGGGCATCTGTTCGATTTGAGTTGCACACTAAATATGAAGTACAAAAAGGCTGAGCTACTTTGTGGCCATGTCGTTAGTGAAGGATATTCCATCTAAATTGGACTGTTCCATTGTTATAACAAAAACAGGCACGCTGCTGGAAATGCATGCTGTTTGACCTCCTGGACCAGTAATGCTCCAGTCCAGAGACTGTGCCTGTTTGTTTGTGTGTGTATGTATGTGTGTATGTATGAGTGGCCCGTCTGTGTTGTGTTTCTCCAGTCTTGATTGTGAAAACTGCAATCCGAAAATCTGCTGGCAATGTGCATGTAATGTAGGAATGGTTTAAATATAGTATTTGTGTTCATTGTTGTGCATGGACAATACTTGTGATGTCACAAAGTTTTACTTACAAGATGCAGGGGGAGAAATGTACCAATTGTGTCACAATTAGGTGTAATACAAGCTGTTTCTGGTTTCTAAACACAGAGTAGTTGGCTTTTGTAAATGCATTCAACATTTTGGATCAAATAATCCAACAACATTTTTATCTGACAGTTCCAAAGTGACCGTGATATAACAAGCAAACTTGGCTTGGATAATCAGGGTCTCCTCTCAGGTTGTCTTGCTTCAAATTGCCTCTGATTTGATTGAGATTTGGAGAGACTTTATTTTGAGAGCCCCCCAGACTGATGATATATAGATGCTTAACATGCCTTTAGGGGTCCTTAGATGCTAAAGCACATTCCCTTTAGCCAAAATGCCCTTTTTTGACATGGTTGCCCGTTTTTGACATGTCTACAAGAATTTGGTTTGTTTTTTCACCTGCCCCTCTATAGGTCTCTGCACCACCCAGTTTCTAACATCATGGATTGTACAGTGTTACGGTTAAGAAATGTGTTTAGATTAAAAATTCAGCCTGAAGCACACTGGCCCTTAATGGATATTTAGATGAATTAGGATTATGTTAAGGTTGAACAGCATCTACTTAACCTCAAGTTCACCTGCCCTTAATAGATATTTAGCATCTACAGTGGGCTATCAAAATAAAGTGTTACCTAAGATTTTTTTTTTAATTGTCTATAAGTCTTTAATAGCTGAGTGAGTGATAACTTACAATCATTTTTAGACCAGGCATTACATTAGAGGGGTAGGGTGAATGTTCATTTTTTTTTTTTTTTTTACCCTTCCGAGATGTAGCCTACGTAGTTCTTCATTGCGCAAAAGATGGCTGTTTTGAAACATGTGAAAGTGTGTTGGTCTTGTTCTCTAGCTGTTGTCTTTGAATGGCTTAAACAAGCTGTGAGTCAGAGTTGTGAAAAGGACTGTCCGCAGTACTACCTCCCATAACAGGAATGAAAAAATACTTCTCTTCATTAATGTCCCATTATAACGAGAACAATAACGTGTCGTGATAAAGCCTTTACTATCTGAAGCCATTTTTCTCCCCTCCAGTGTACTTAAGGCCAGGAAAACCATTAACTCTAATCTCAATTTTCTTTGATTACATTGTTTTTTTGTTTTTTCTTTCTTCTCCTTGACCAGACACAGGCGATCTCTGTCCAGTTCTTTTCTACGACCGGAACGTTTACTTAAACCTGAATATGTAGCTGTGTCCATGTGTAGTACATTTGGCTGACCTGACAGAAACAGTCTTTCCTGTTCCTGTACATGCATACCTGTCAGACGTGATTGCTGTGGGTGTGGACCTTGGAGACTTTGGCTGCTGGCAGCGGGTAAATGAGATGTTTTATTGTTATATATTGTCCTGACACCATTGTGATTACTCAGTAAATGTAGCAAGTGCATCATGGGAACCCCTGAAAATAAGGATAATAAAGAACAAACAAACAAACCCACAAACGTGCTGAGCTCAGAGGTCAATACATCATCACGGTGGAGTTTGTGCTTTTCCACGTCACAACAGGAAGGGACACAAACGTAACTGATGCCACTGTTTTTTTTATTTTTTTATTTTGTAACTTCATTTATCAAAAAATGTTTACATTGTTTTTATTTAATCTTCTGTGTCTTACCTGAAAGAAATGAAGGCAAGTTGAAGAATAACTAGACATTCTGTGCTTTGGTATAAGACAAAAAAAAGCAAAATGCACTGAGAGAGCAGTATATTGTGATGTGTAAAAGTATTTAACATAGTCCTCCTGGGTAGTGCTATGTGTAGTATAGGCTGTAAAGGAAAGCAAAATAAACAGACTTATTTATGAATCGAGTTTTGGTGCTTAATCTGATATCCTGTCGTATTTCGTTCTCTGAAAGATGGCCTATCTCTCTGGAACACAAAGATAGTGCTGTTTTGCCTGTTTTATCCCGCCCACGGCTCTGCCTCATTACTGCTGGCCACATTCCAGACAGGAGGAAGGTGAATTATGGTATCACTCCGGTGCTGATCTGAAATCAGTTCTGCCTTCCACGTAATGGTTAAGGTTTGATTTCTGATAGGAGCGTTAGGCCTGGAGTGTGACAGGACGGCTTGTGCCAAAAGCATGAATCACACTCCAACAACCTGCTTGGCTTCCTGTTCGTCACTGTGACTTTTTGCCCTCCTGATTAGATGGAGTGTGAAAAGGAGAGCCCGGTCTGATCTTGTCTCCCCTCAGATGAAATTTTCACTGCATAATCCAGGTATGGACCAACCACGGGGCTAGTACTGACCTGTAGGTTACTCGGTTCACACAGGAACTTGACAACGTGGTTTTTGGAATCTTGAGGAGACGTACAGTTTGAATTGTTTTATGCTGTGTGATAAGGCCATTAACCATTATAGTATAATGAGTGTGGTTTTCTTCTGGAGTTTTTCATTAGTGGAAATTACAACGGGTGGTTTAGCCTCTAAAACATTAACTCAGCTTGAATGGAAACTGACTGCCCGTTTCCACGACAATGACACAAACATTAACAACAATAAATAAATAAAAGTAAATGCACAGTCATAGGTAAACACTTGGGCACCCTGGTTGAGTCACTTTTTGTCATTTGTCTCAATACACATTTTAATGCTCAGTTTCTGTTTGCTACATGTAGCATATTGGAAAATAACATCCATACATAAAATATGACCTGTGCAAAAGTTATAGAACAGTTTATAGATAAGACCCATGGTGGCCCGGAAGTTAATTTGAATTTCTGCAGTAACCTTTCACTTTTTACCTAAATCAAGCATATATAAACTAAATAGTAAAATGAACAATGACTAATTCAAAAAGGACTCTCATACAATTAAAAAGACATAACAGTAAGACAGCATGTAGAATTCAAATATATAATGTAAAATGTATAGAAAGAACAATAGCTAAAGAAGTGATCAATTAAAAGAAATGTTTTACCTGCCTTTTAAATGATGTATCTGACACGGTAATTGACACAATATTGCAAATTGTCGTTGCTTTTCCAATAATTATTTTATAAAAAAATATATGTTTTGCATTTGTTAACAATATTTGGCTATGAATTTGACTTTTACTAACTTTTCTCATGTTTCACAATATAGACAGTTCTTCCTCTGTTTGGCTAAAACGATGCCTTTTCTATGGCCTCACTTAAACTAAATATGCAGGGTAATGTGCTCATGTGTATATTATGAATCATTTTAGTTGTACAGCACTATACTTATGATGATGGCTCACCTCAACCACTGTAATCAGAACAAAGGACTTCTCTTGATTGTGTGGCCAGTGTTACCCATTAAGCTTTATACACACAGAGATGTTGAATGGTGACGTGTTGTTCGTTGAATACCTAGAAAAACGATGGGCTTAATCATGAAATGATCAAAAGAAGACTTATCACACCATCGGGCCAAAAGATGAAAGAACACATCAGAGGAGAAGAAACATGCCAAAGTTATCTGCGGAAAGCCGACCAGCCGTCAGCAGCTGATGTTTACATGGCTTTTTTAAGCGCAGTAAGATGTAAAAGCAACAGCCTTGAAGGCACAAAAGAGATCACCTCGTGTGGTTCTGCAGCTTTAGACAATTATGGCCCTTTCAGTCTTTCTGTTTCATTTGAGGTTACGAAACCTAATGTGGAGTGGTTGTCAAGGTGACAAGTCACACCCACACCCTTCTTTCTTGTTGCTATAGTTCAGTAATGCCTGTCAACTCCACAGGCACAGTGACCCAAATTCATACTGACTCTTGCTTAAGGCCACTATAATTAATGAGTGGTGTGCTTCTGGGCAGAATACGATTTATGGATTTATGCTTATTGTTTAAACAGTTCTTCAGCTGTTCGATAAATGGATTCTGATGCATGGACCATTGCGAAACTTCCAATTCAAATGAGAGGCCCAAAGGCGGAAGCTGTGTAAACTTTTTGAGCTAGAATAATGTCATGCGTGACCATAAGTTCACTTACTGTACTGGAGAGGATGCCAGTGCTAGAGCCATGCAATACACCATATCTTTTCATTGATAATGACAGAAGGGCCAATTCGGACAAACCCTCATTATACACAGGCATCTGTACAAGGCCATGGCATCTTTCAGCAACTGAGAAGGCAAACAGGTGTGGCTCACTGATAATGAATTAAAATTATTAGGTGATAATCAACTAGAAACATAAACAGTTCAAGGCCTTATCACTGAAGCAGTGGAAGTTTATTTAAAGCTGTCCATGGTATACACAGAAAAATCTCAGGCATTTATGGCTGTACATTTTATATTGTAAGAGACATACATTGGTTAGACCTTCCTACACCATTTGCCCAAAGGTTAGACACATTGTGCATCCATGATTGTTCTTTAAATCAATAATATTAATAGTCAGCGCCCACTTTACAGCTGTAACTTCTTTGCAGTGGGCATGGTGACCTTAGATTCATGTGCAGTTGCTTCAGAGCCATTAAAGTGGCAGTGTTTTCCTATGAAAATTTTACAAACTGTGTGCTCTGAACACCCCTGTCAGCAATGGATGCACTTTAAAGTTGAATTTAGAAGGGCTGGCATACTTTTGGACATACTATAGAGTATCTGGAATATTAAATTAGATTGACGCATGATGTAATCAAACAGCTGACTTATGATGTAAATGTCTCTTATGGGGTTTACAAAATATTTGACACAAAAATAAAATAATAAAATTAATAGCCACTGCTTTTAAACCCCAACCAAACTACAGGTTTGGGATTGCGCCCATAAGAATCCATTCACAAATCTGTAGCGCCCTCTAGTGACCAAAGGACATTACTATCTCTCACTCCAAAGTCTGTGTAATCCATGTTCCTAATAAAATGATACTTCCAAACAATGTTTCATATAAGGTAACTGTAGTAAACTTGCATGTAGAATCAGTACACAAGAAACAGTACATGAAAAGATTAGATTTTCATATAAATATATTCAAATAAATATGTGAACCTACTTTGAAAATTTCTAATGACAATTCTCCGAAATAGTGGTTCAGAGCATGGAGGTTGTCAACAAAAGTACATTGGCCTTTACATTTCTAAATAAAGTTCCCATAAATTCCTCCCACATTGCTGATAACAAAAGTTATACTGAAGCAAGAAATATGCAGAGCTGTAGCAAAAAAACAAAACAAAACAAAAACAAAACAAAAAAAAAAAACAGCCACAAAAAATTAGCAGTCTAAGTTCTGGATAATGATATTCTGTTTATAGCCAGTCAAGCTACTTAGTAGCTAGTTCTAACAATTAAGGTTATTGAGATTATAAGGCAGATAAATAATTGCGAAAGAGCTGACGAGTATATTTAAATACTCCCATATATTATTTTTTTTTTTACTTGTTTCGTTACCTTATGGCCATCAGACTTCTTGCATGCATTTGTTAGTTTGGATTCAGTGTGTGATAACATTATTGCCCCCTTTGCTGCAGCCTCTGGTCTTCAGGAATAGTTTTACAGTAGATATTACATAGATGTGAGGACCCCACTGATCAGCCACATTAGCATGAGGTCAGGTACAGATGTTAGATGACTAGTTCTCAATCACAAATTCACTTAATTACTCCAAGAAATGTGGTCCCACTGCTTCTCAACACAGTTTTGGGGGGCTTGAACCCTTCAAGCTGATGCTTGGTGTTGCTTAATAGGATTAATTTAACTATGCTTAACTTCTGGTTGTTTTGTCATCACCTAGAAGAAAGAGATAAGGCCAAAAAGAAAAGAAAAAAGGAAAAAAAAAACATTACATTTCTTTAAATAAATAGTATATCTAAACAGAGTACTCCTAATATACACATGCAGACTATTGCTGTAACCACACGGACATGATAGAACACAGTTTGGTTTTGCTTTGAAAATTTTAAAGTATTTGAGTTTTTATACGAGCGACCTAAATTCCATAAAGACTTGGTTGGATGAGTTTGGTGTGGAAGAACTTGACTGAGCCGCACAGAGCCCTGACCTCAACCCCATTCAACACCTTTGGGATGAACTGGTACGGAGATTGCAAGACAGACCTTCTTGTCCAACATCAGTGTCTGACCTTATAACTGCTGTACAGAGTGAATGGGCACAAACTCCCACAGAAAGTCCAAAATCTTATGGAAAGCTTTCCAGGAAGAGTGGAAGTTGTTATAGCTGCAAAGGGGAGTCCGACTCCTTATTAAAGTCTATGTATTTAAATGCAATCTCATTAAATTCCCTGTTGGTGTAACTTCCCAATACTTTTGTTCATATTGTGTATATACCCCACTGACTCATCTATGATCCGAGTTCTTTTGCAGCAACTGTTTCCAGGCTGGTCAAGCTATAGAGAACAGTGGCAAAAACCCACCAAAACCTAATGAGAATCTTTAGGACACAACCTAAATTGTATAATTGTATTGTATTTAAATACCCTGAGCAAAGCTTCCTAGGCCATCCAGCTAAATGATCTTACACCACATCTACATGGCTTTCTGGGCTGCCCACCAAAGTGGCACAACACTGCAGCCATGAGGACTGGACTGGATGTATAAGTGCACCTGTGTAGTTTTCCAGGCCAACTGAACTACTTGCAGCTAAGAGGCCTCCGAGCCTGAGAGGGCCCATACCTAAATGTCCAAAGACTTTTTACTTTTCCCCCTATCAGCTGGGAATTGTGTAAGTTGTTTTGTTTATTGTAAGTTGATTGTTTTGTTGTTGTAAAGCATCCTTGGGTTAGAAAAAAACATATAAACATGATTAATATACATAACATGATTAATATAATATTTATAATAGTATTACATTAAATTATATTAAATAGTATTGTTGGTAAGAGGTACAAAGAACGGATAGTCAATTGTAAGGACAAAAGGAATCCAGCCATTCATCCAGTTCTTCCAGTAAATGTTCATCCTATTGTGTCGTTTGGTGTCTCTGATAGTCTGGCACAGTTGAAACACTAGGCCGTGCTTTAATCTCATTTCACAAGGAATAATCTATTGTATTCCTTGCTATTATATATTCTCCGCTTTACAAAGCAGACGGTTTGTAAATAAACAGAAAAGAAAACACAAAAAACAAAATATTACGCCATGTAGGTAACTCTGAAATGAGTGTATTCATGAAATCTGCTTACATTTAATGTTGTGTCAACGTTCTCAACACGTGGCATGAAACTTCCAACAGATACCTCTTCTGCCAGTTTGCTATTTTCACTCAGGCTGTATGTCCTAAAATTACCTTTAAATAAAATGATAAAATATAATATTGTCAAATAAAATATAAACCAGTATATAAAATCAGTAAAATAAAATTATGTTGAACGAGGAATTTTAAGGAGCATGACCTATGCCACTGAAGTCAAAGAAGTCATCGTCAAACATCGACAGTTTCTTCAAGTCAGACTTCTTGTTCACAGCCCTACAAAAATGTGGCATATTTAGTAACATATGCATTTATCACCTAGTGAATACCAAATGTATGAATGTTGTAACAGGTCCACAGACACACAAATAAAAATACCTCAATGTACTTAACCTTACCAGTTTCTAGTATGGCTTCTTCGCAGGACCAAAATGATTGTAGTGAGAATGATGAGAAGCATAAGGGCACCTGCTAAACTCCCAAAGAGCACTGCATAAAACCCAGCGGTTCTGCGGTAAAGGTCACACTGTGTCCCTTGGTATTCCTCAACATAATTCTTGTTGCATCTGAGTGGGATAGAAAACAACAATGTAAGTTTGTCATAAGCCTTGCTCATTTATCTTAGGTCTGAAACTGGTACATTTTAGGAGATGCATATTTGTTAACAGAAGCTTAATCCTCTGAACACTTACTTGCACACTGGCCCGCTTAACCCATTTGAGCATTCCCCATGATTATTGCAATAACTGGGGTAACTTTTGCACGCACCCTCACATACCCAACTGTCTTCTTCAATTATTAGGGTAAAGTTGGCAAACTCCAGACTGCAGTTTAAGTATGGTCTTAACTCTGAAACATCTTAGTAAAGACAACATATATATATACAAATAAAAAACAAGCAAACAAAGTTAAGAGATGTGCTCTAGATTCTGTTTTAGAAATAGTCATTTGTTTTAGACAGAAATTATTACTTACTTTCTATTTCTGCGCTTAGCATGACAATGCCCCCAACCTCAACACTTGCGCCAAGTGCTTCACTTATATTCTTTAGCGAATCAGACTCATGAAAGATCTTCTCCAGTGAGGAGTTTAGGTTGTTGTTGAGAAAATCAATTTGTGATTGATTGTTGGGATAGTTGTATTGTGCAGCACTTTGGGCAATGATGCTTCCTCGTCTGAGAGAGATAATTTTAGAATAAACATATCATAAAATAGCCTCGTAGGATATATATAAAAAGATAAAATATTACTTACGTTAGTCTAGTGATATTTACATCCTTGAAGTTTTGTTCATCTGCTCTTTTGCAAAGTTCTGAAAGCTGCAAAGCAATTACACTGTATGTGGTCAGAGTGAAAGAACAGAATACTTAGATTCCATTTGTATCTACAGAATACGAATAGTGTTACATACCGTGCGTTTTAAGATGCCAATCAAGTTTATGTATGCTGGAGATGTCACATTTTCAAAGTCAGCAGTGAAATTTTTCTCAATTTTCAGGGTGATATTAACCTTCCTGGTTGGGCTGTTCTTAGCTGCAATGAAATGTCTTGTTTTTATAACTGATTCACACATTCTCTCTAAACTGGTCCATAGTTGTATTTTTATCTTTTTCCCCCCTGAGCTGCACTTAAGAGGTTAGTATGGGTTTCTTTACAGAAAACAGACATTTATAATGTTCATGCTACAGTTTCAAATCTTTCTTTATCACTGCTCACTGCGTCAAACATTTTTTTCTTACTGTGCCTCCAAGAATGATATATGTAAATTAGCTCTCTTTTGACTGGCAGCTCTATATTGTGTCTTGTTCAAAAAGTAGTCCAAGAGTAAACACAGTGTGAATGGCTGATTATGCAGATATATGCAAATGTCCACATATGGACCTTATGGGCTGGGAAATTAATGTTTTTAAAACTTAATGTTTACCTAACAGCAAGCTATTTTTCAGAAAGCGAGGAAAATTCAGTTTTCATTGACATGGCCCCTACAAATTAAAGAAACCGCTGGAACAAAATATAGCAAAGCACAACAGCTAGTCCGTTAAGTAAATACTACAGTACTTACACAATATAACATTTGTTGTGCTGTTTGCAAACTCACAGGAACTCCCATATGTAAAATCACGGCATTGACATTCACAATTCAAAGACATCACATTATAAAAACATATTCCACCATTGCACTGGCAGTCTTTACAGCTTGGCACAGTGGCAGTGATGATTGTTGTTGATAGAGCAGATCCACTTGGTACTATGGAAGCATGTGAATTGGTAAAAAAGGATGTTGTAGAATTCTGGATGGTGGAAGAGATTGATGTTGGCTGAGGCACTTTATTGGTGGTAGAAAAAAGTAATGTGGTAAAAGCCGTTGAAGATTTCGAAGACTGACTTAGTTGAGTTGTTAATGCAGAGACCTGTTTTATGGTTTCCATCTGAACAGATGTCAAAATTTCAGTGGAAGTTCTGGAAAATGATGTTGCATTCATGACTGAAGTCCGGGAGGACAATTTTTCTGTCGTAGTGAGCGACAACGCTGTCTGGGGTGGGTTTGCTGTTGATTTTGTTAAGAGTATTGTCTCTTTAGTTGTGTGTTCTGAACTAGGTGGCGAAGGAGATTTAGCTGATTCAGAGACAGATGAAATAAAAGGTGAAAAAGTTGGTGGTACAGAGTTGGCGGGCTGAGTGGAATGCAACTCTTTAGTAGTTGATGGAGGTCCTTTTGATGAGGGGATAAATGAACTTGCCACTGTTTGACTTTCTGTTAATGTTGTTAGCGATGTAGAGCTATGTTCAGTAGTTGTAATAGAAGTTGACAGAGTCTCATTATGTGAAGAAGTTGGAGGTCCCTGACTTGCCTGACTTGGCATTTGGGATGTTTCAGAAGATCTTCTAGTAACTTCGACTGATGTATATCCTGGACTGTTTGATGTAGTGGATCCCACAGATTTGAAAAGGACAGATGTTACCGGTTCTAAGGTCGATGATGAAGCAAGATTGTCGAGCTTAACAGTAGAAAGTGATGACTGACTTGTTAGAATGGTGGGCATTTCAGTAATTTCTTTTGGTGTGAATTCTGTTGTTTGTGAAGTGCCAGAAGATTCAGGGTACAATGAGGGAAGGGGTGTTAAGTTTGTTACTGGTGTATACATGGGTGATCCCTCTGTTGTTGTGGAGAAATTTGTGGTTTCTGTAGGCTCTCTGGGTTTGGTGGTGATTGGATTTGTAAATTTAGACTGTACTGCTGAAGAGCTAAAATTAGTTGTTGAAAATAAAGGAATGGTTTCAGGTGTAGCGCTAATCCCACTTGACAATTTTGTTGTTTCAAAAGAAGACAAAGTTGTGTCTCTTGACAAGTGATATGTAGTGCTTGCTGTGGTAGATTCAGAACTGAGTGATGTAAGTGGTGTGGAGGGATTTGATGCAGAGATGGTGGATGAGGGTGAATGTGCTTCTTCAGCCGAAGTTACAGTTGAGGAAAACAGAGTGTCTTCTGTGGATTCAACAGCCAAAGTTACAGTAACATCAGCCGAAGTTAAAGTTGAAGAGAACAGAGTGTCTTGTGTGGATTCTTCTGTAGTAGAGATTTGTACTGAGATTGCAGTTGCTGATGTTTCTTCTGTTGTGGAACGGAATTCACTTGTGGAAGCTGAAGCGATGGTTGACAGTGATGACTGAGGAATTGATGTACTTGATACTTCTGTAGTTTCCAGTAGTTGTGTTGTTAAATCTGTTGATGTGTCCTCTTGTTTGATTGAAGTTATGTGACTTGAATCAGTGTCACTTCCTGTTGACTTTACAAGCAAGTCTGTGGAGATTGATTCTTTTGTTGAAAATGAAGAAACAGTTTGATCAGGGCTTGAAGGAACTGTTGATTGCTGTGTTTCAAAGTCTGGACCTTCGGTTGTTTCCAATTGTGTTGAATGGCTCTCTTGAGGTGGGGTTAAAAATGGAGTCTGTGTAGA
>JBBIGA010000132.1:10267473-10290379 GCA_037576975.1 Alestes dentex | reverse complement strand
ATAATAA
Source organism: Alestes dentex (assembly GCA_037576975.1). Taxonomy (NCBI): domain Eukaryota; kingdom Metazoa; phylum Chordata; class Actinopteri; order Characiformes; family Alestidae; genus Alestes; species Alestes dentex. Next base: position 10,290,372 of record JBBIGA010000132.1, on the reverse strand, counting down.
TAATAATAATAATAATAATAATAATAATAATAATAATAATAATAATAATAATAATAATAATAATGCATTTACGGCATTTAGCAGGCGCTTTTATCCAAATCGACTTCCATTCCCAAACTCCAGGGGACAGTCTCCCTAGAGCAGCTTGGGGTTAAGGGTCTTGCTCAGGAGGCCAGAACAATATAGTTTATACAATATGTTCATATAACGTAATGATTATGATTATAATTATTTTTACATTAATTCCTATACGTCTGTGTGTGTATATTGCTGGTGAAGTGAATATGTACATTGCTGTTATATATTGTTAATATAACTACCATTAATTTGCATCGTTTCCTATGAATAATATTAGAAACGACAGCAATAATTGGCTGGTGGGACTGTGATTTCTACCTGAATTAAATGTGCGTGTGTGTTGTTGTTATTAGCACAAATCTGACGTATGCATGAAATAATAATAATAATAACAGTAATAATACATTAATAACAATGACATTACGGACTTCACGCGCTGTGAATTATTAATTACTCTGTGTGTTTGCGGTCTGTGATGGTATTCAGGTGCAGTGGTGGAAGGCTGTTAATGTGAGTGTGTGCTGATTAGCGGGTGTGGGTTCGGGCTGCGCTGGTTTTTGTCGGAGGCTCTTTGCGCTGCGTTTCTCTGAGTAAACGTTCAGTTTGGCGCAGAGAGAGGCGATGACACCGCCACGCGGGAGCATCTGCCGCACATCTGACTCGGAACTCATAAACTGACCAGATTTTCTCCCCCTGAACCCAACGCGCTCAACTTGTCACAAGTGATTAGGGCGTGTAAACACATACACGCACACACACAAACACACACACGCAGAAACGTGGGCGGCGGAGGACAGCGGCAATAAGGCTGCGCATGTTTTTTTATTCTCTCTTTCTCACTCTGTATATTTTTTTTCTTTAATTTGTGCCCATACAGAGGCAGTTCTACTGCTAAAAAACCTTGAACCCCATGGACACCCCCTTTTAACTTGGTATGAAATTAATTAGACCAAAGATCCCTTTAAGACCTTCAAGTTTTCACACACTTTAAAGGTAGAACAGCGGATTAATGGCTTATGGCCAATATTAAACATTTATCGGCGTTTTAAACGTTGTATGACTGGTGCCATTAAAAAAACAACCAAAAAAACAATATAAATGCATCTCTATGTAGCATCATTTTCTGTAATTCTATCACTGCATTGCTTTGCAACCTTCCAATGGGATGATCTTTTCTTTTCTTCCTACCAGAGTCTATTGTGAATATTAAGCAAAACTGCTCCTTTTAGAGGCCCATTGTGTCTATTTCATCATTTGTCCTCTCCTTTCTTGCACTTTGTGCAGCTCTGAATGTGTGTTTTTTTCTCCCCCCTCTTTGAATAAGATATCGAGGGAGCGCTTGAATCATCCTCCATCCAGCCTGAATGGAGAGAAAATTCAATTGTCTTCTGTTTCTCTGAAAAGCATTTTGTTCTTTAATTGAATGCTGCCTCTCTCTCTTTTTTTACTCTCCTCCATGTTGGGCCTATAAGACCTCTCTGAAGTCTGACAGCCTCCTCTCTCCATTGTCAGACAAACTGCTCCTGCAAGAAAAGGGGGGAAAAGGGAGAAAGAGAAAGAGAGGAGGAGGAGGAGGAAGGGGGTGTGTGGTGGTGGTGGTGGTGGAGAAAAAAAGGGAGCCCTCTGTTATTCTGTGTCTTGAAATTCAGCACACATTCTATTCAGGCGAGTTGATGAACTCCTTCAAAAAGTTTATTAAGGCGAGGAAGACAATGTGCACCAAAGCCCGCAGGCTAGCGGGCAGACAGTTTATAAACTAGAGGCCATTGTGCCTCAAAGGCAGATGCATGAATACTTTTGAATGGGGCCTTCAAACTGACACGATCGGGCTGGACAGCGACATGTTAGAAAGGAGAGAGAGGGGTAAAGAGAGAGAGAGAGAGAGAGAAAGAGAGAGAGAAATGGAGTGGATCAGTGTTATTTGCATTAATGTACATGTGCACAGAGTTAAAGGTGAATCCACAGCTCGGCCTCCAGCATCTAACACTGCACTGCCATCAGAGGGAGGCCTTAATATACATGAAACGTTATCATTTGGAGAAGAATTTCTGCAGCTTCTGATTTATTTAATGCAACAGGAACTAAAATTCAAGATTAATTTGTTACATAGGTAGTTATACAAGTACAATATGTAGTGAAATGTAACCCTGACTCAAACTGTAAGACTGTGCAACAAAGTTATCAAATAAATTAAATTAAAATGTTCATTGTATTAAGCAGACAATTCAAATTTAAGGCTTATAGCTCAAAAGATGATGAAATATTGAACCTATAGTTTATAAGTATTTGTTCTTTTGTGGATTATTTTCTGTTTTGAGTTTGTGGCTTTTTGTTGTTGCTTCATAGAATCTACTAGCAAGCTGGTATTAATCTGTACATTGAGTACTCAATTCTAGAATCTACTTAATTTTCTTAAATTGCTTTGTGAGAATCATGTTTGTGTCCATTTGAGTTTTTCAACTTTTGTATCTACTGAAAGTTATTATGGTAAATGTCCTGTTTTTGCACATGTTTCATTCCAAAATGCAGACCAGTTCCAAGACTTTTTTTTTATGGCATTTGTTGTTGGGGGTGATCTTCACACACAGAATTAACATCAGGTCTGTTGTTATTCTTTCCAAACTTGTTGTGTGAAAAATTGTAACCAATGACTATATAGCATGTGTAGGAATGAAGCTCCTCAGTTCTAGTTTCTCTGCTTATTGCTTTTTGTGAGGATGGTGAAAGTGTGCATTAGCAGCTTTATTTATACAAGTACCAGCAGGGTCTGAAATATTTTCTTCTCAAATTTATTAATATGTTTTTCATGAGTGTAATACAGTTTACATTTTAGCTTACTGAAAGAACTTATAGCTCTAAATCACAACATAATATTTTAAATTCTAGATTTGATTGTTCATTTGGTGGTGGTGACTGTTTTACTGCTGCCAAATGTATTAAAAAAAACAGCAGTACATGCAAAAACTATCCTGAAATATCAAAAGTAAATAAATTTGAGTCCATGTATCCCCCTCCCCACTAAGGCTGGATCTCTGGCCCTCGGCCTCCAGCCATCAGAGGGAGGCCTGTGATTTGTGACCCTCCTAACCCGCTCTTAATCTTCCTAAAGAGAGAGTCCAGTGAAGAGGTGATCTTGCTCTAGCTGGGGAGGGACTTCAACACCCCCCCTTCAACTTACCCTGATCTGGCAGGTGCCAACATTAGCAACACAACTGGCTCCCATAGCCTCGCCCCTATAGCAGCGCTGTTAACTTTGGCTGTGTGAGAAAAAAAGAGCGGACAGAAAAAAGGGGCTTGGATGGATGGTAGGAGGGCCCGAGCAGGGGGAGATTACGCTCGCAGACAGCTATTAGCGGGGATGAAGCTCCTCTAAACAAACAGCTGAGATGAAAAAACATAGACCACAAAAAGATCAATAACGCGTTACTTGACGAAGCTGAGCTGCGATGGCCGTGGCTGTTGGGTCTCTATTTTTCTTCTTTATTGTTGTTTTCTTCTTTAATATCTCTGTCTTCTCCTGAAAATGAACCATAATTTATCAGGCATCTCAGAGTAAGAACACTGATCTAAAATCTCTCAAAAATTATGGGTTGTTGGTTATTCAAGAAAAACTTTTGAATTGTGAAGAACCTTATTATTTTTTTAAGATTTACCCTCATTTCCATTTACAAATTCTTTAAAAGAACATCCATTAAAATATTTTCTTTAGAGAACCAAACCTAATGTGACTACCTATATTTTTGCAGGATCAAGTATTGGCAATCCAATTTAGGCCTCAGTCACAACAGGCATATTTTGATATTCAATTGAAGATTTGTTGTTGAGATTGGCTAAAACTCCCCCACTGTTGTCTAGAGCTTGTAAGTTAATGACTTTAGATCTGTGCTTTGGAAACACAATTTGGGCGATAGAGCAGTGATGGGTAGCAAAGTGGGTCGATATGCCTTTGGGATTAGGTCTCTGCTATCATTAGACAAAGGTTTTATTGTGCCACAGAAGGGGGAACCAGCAAAGCAATAAGTTGACATTGGGGTTGCTGGCTTATGTCACTTTCAAGTAGGTGTTCCTGACAAGAGAAAACGATGTCTCTGAAGGCCATTTTTCCATCTTCCCATTTCCCTCTGGTAATTCTTGACCATGCCTTTGGACAGGACAAGGGTTCTCAGTGCTGCAGATTAGTTCCCAGAGTGGTTTTGACTCCAACCTGTATTTGTTGCTGGAGTGGAAGCAATTCTGATTTAATTGGATGTTTTAGACCTGTTTTCTTGTCACACACTCCAAATAGCTCTCAGAAAACAAATGGAAAGCAAAAGGGCCTCTTCTCTGGGGTTTTGTGTGAAGCACATCTTGTGAAGTGAGCAGTTTGATTGCTTTCTATTATGTGCTCGGGACGATTTAGAAATGTATATTGTTGCTTTTTTTGGTGCTAATGCTTATTATCATAATTTTACAAAAATGCTTGGTTTACATTCTAATAGGCATCATCAGTAAGCTAAGACAAAATATCTGTGTTTGAACTAGTGGGATGTACTGTTAATCAGAATCAGAAAACTTTATTGATCCCGGAGGAATTTGCATATGCACACAGAGACACAAGACATGAACAATATAAAATGTAGTATAAGTCAAAACAAAAGTCAAAATAAAACTCTCCAGAAATACTAAGAAAATGCTTAGTACTAAAAGGGTACATTTTTTACATTTTAATCTATACTCAACATCAAAAGCTGCACACAGACATACAGCTTTGCAATAAACAGCTTGTTTGTAGTCAAAAAGTGTAGTCAACAAGATCCCAAAGTCTAAACTGCATTTCATACTATAAATTACATGTAAATAAGTGGACACTTCTCACCATTTTTTGGAAATTTGCTTGATGGCAGAAATCCGGGAATGGTGTATCACACTGCACTTTCTTTAGGTTCAGGAATGGCAGTTTTTAATGCGTTTAGGTTTATTGGAGTATGAACCTGTTTTTCTTTGAAATTCAGACTTTAAACAATCATAACTAGATGCTCTGTGTAAGAAATGAGGCTTTGCTAGTAAACAAACAGATTTTCCCCTCCAAATCTCCTTCTTGTTTGTAGAAAAGAAACTTTTATGTCTCAGCATACTGCCTTTTGCTGCTTTGCAAGGGAATTGCTGCAGTTGGCAATGCATACCTTTACACAGCATTGCTTCTTCATCTGTTATCATTTGCAATTCTTTTAGCATTTATATCTTTTGATATCTTTGTAAACCATATATAAAGTGAGGTTTTCATGCTGTAAGAATTTATGGATACAATATCTGCTCACCATTAGAATCATCAAGTTTGAAAATATATTTATTCATTCCCCTCAAAATGCATAACAGCATGCACACAGTAATAAGATAAGATAAGACAACCCTTTAATAGTCCCACGGGTGTGAAATCTGCATTGTAACAGCAAAAAAGTGGAGAGGACAAGAGAAGAAAGTGGAATCAGCATAAACAATAGAACAACACAACAGTATCATAAAAATCATACACTATACAAATATTATATGAATAGAAATATACATACATGTACTAAGTGTGTAAACTAGAGAAGTACACGTGTTGCACACAGTAATATTGTACCAGAAATACTGCACAAAGAGCACACAGTAATATTGTCCCGGAATAAACAGATAAAAAATGAATCGTAAAGCAACTATTTCTGTTTTCAAAATAACAGTCCATAATGTTATGTATTGTGAGACTTTACGACGCAAGAGGTGCAAAACCTTTTTCTTATTCAAACTGGTTTATAATAATAATAATAATAGTAATAATAATAATAATAATAATAATAATAATAATAATAATAATAATAATAAATAGAGTAATATAGTACATGTATTGTATGGTCTTTATAATAAAAAGTTTATAGAAAGGCTGGAAAGGAATAAATATCTGCAGACCATTAATCAGAGACCTTACAATCTCTTCATTCCGTTTTATCATTTTTCCAGTTTCCCGTTCTGTCATTAAGGGTCTTAACAAAAGGGTCCACTCATAGTAGCGCGCACTCCTGTAAATGATTCCAAACTTCTGCCGTCACCGATTTTCGCCGCCTGCCAAAGATGTCAAAGTTTTTGACAGCCGGGACAGTGCGGAGGATTAGCAGCGAGGCGCGCTGGAGGAAGAGGAAGAAGGAGGAGGGGAAAAAGAAAAGAAAGAAAAAAAGAAAAGACAACAGGCATTTCTCCCTAATTTCATTACAATGGAGAAAATGCCCCCCACATAATGTGCAACACTAATTAAGTTTAGAGCCGCGCGGCCCGGTCTGAACACTGATGAATTAGAGTCATTCACACCATGCTCGGCTGCTTTAAAATCACCATTAGAGCATGCTACTTAGGGCCATAACATTGCCCATTTTATGCTTTTGATCTCCTTCACAAATGGAATCTTCATTATTTTCATTTAACATGTGGCCACTTTTTTTTTGGGGGGGGCGGGGGTGAGGACGGCCCACCAAGACAATAAACATGTTCCTAGAGTGTTGCGAATCAGAACTGTGTATTTTCTTTCCACTAAGTTAGAAAAAAAGAAGAAGATTGTGGCCGGCGAGCCCAGAGACGGGGCCAAAGTCCCGGATGTTCAAACGGGAAAAGCGACTCGCTTCCCATTTTTAACTAATGGGCTTATTTATGCGTCGCCTGTCGCGCCTTCCTCAGGGGAATGCACGGTCACATTTCCAAATACACTCCCCCATATATACACACGCACACACCGCTTCATCACAGACAGTATTTGCAAATTCACATTTTCATTCATAGACATTTCAGAGGCACATTTCACACACACTATGTACTTGTATTATCGTGCATATGAGAAATAAATAATCTTGAATTTAACTCACACCAACGTGGAGAAGTGGTCACATGACTCTAGAGATTACTTTTTAAACCCTGACAGCCTCTCAAAAACTTCCCTTCAGCAATTCAGTATTACGGGTTTGCCAGTTTTCTTTCTTTCTTTCTTTTTCTTTCTTTTTCTTTCTTTCTGTCTTTCTTTCTTTATTTCTTTCTTTCTTTCTTTCTTTCTTTCTGTCTGTATGTCGTTTTCCCTCCCTTCTGTCTTTCCACCCTTACGTTTTTTTCTTTCGTTTTTTCCGTATTTCCTCTTTCCTTCTTTCTTTCTTTCTTTCACTTTCCCCTTCCCTGTTTCATTTCTCGCTCCAGTCCTTTCTGTATTTCTTTCTTTCTTTCTTTATTTTTGCATAATCAATAGTTTCCGTTATTGCGAATGATTAGAAAGCATTAGTTGTGATTAAGTAATGAATAATATAACGTAGCTCTAAAACACTGGACACCAGAATAAACTGCTGGAGAAAAAACACTCTTAAATGGAAAGACCAGAAGATCCTCCTCTGTAAACCCCCAATATGTTTGGTCTTTCCTTTGCTCCTCATTGTGAAGAAGTTTCCCGTTTCGGCCACGTTGGAAGGGGAAACCTCCTCCAGGCGCATTTCTCGTCTCTCTCTCTCTCGCACATTCCTGCTCCACCGTAAACTCTATCCTGTACATTCTTGAGGAAAAAATAAATTGGGCCATCTTGTGGCATTCACCCAAAGCCCCCAGAGTTAGCATTTGATTTCCTGTGCTGCCTCCGTTCAAGGCCTCCGAGGGGGCCTGCGCTGGCTGGTGTGCCCCTCCCCACCTCCCTCATACCTCGACTCTCCTTTCTCGTTTTTGTTGTCCTTCTTAATTTCATTACTTTCGCTGCAACCTTAATTAGCAGTGACCCAACCCAGGATATCAAATCCTCCTTTTTTTTAAACAGAATCTGAGGACCTGGAGTCTCTCGCCAGGTCTGAGTGGCAGGTAAACCAGGGTGACCCTAGAAAACATGACTAGGAGGGGTGTGTTTCACTGTAGTTTTTATTGTGAAGTATAGACTTATAGGAATGGGAGTTTGGAAGACTTTTTTGGAAAGAGAAAAAATTCGCACTCTGGATTAGAGTGCTTAAACAAAAACAGATCAAGAGTAAACAAACTAATTTATGATCAGCAGACTGCCAACATATCCAAGGGACATTTTCTGCCCTGATGTCATTCCTCCAGGGAAAGAATTATTATTTTTTTAATAAGTGGTTGAACCGCAAACAATAATTAACAATTAGACTCAGAAATAGACACTATTTTTTATTTTGACTTTGTATTTTATTTTATACTGTCTCTTTTGTCTCTGCATACTTGTGTAGTCATAGCATAAGCAATTTCCTAAACATTTTTATATAAGAGATTGAACTGGGACCAATAATATAGAAAGATCTACATTTGGGATGATCCTGCAAACAGGATAAAATCCAACTTATAATTTGACATTTAGTATAATGGACAATTAGACAGGGTACAATTTTTATTTTTACATTATGTTGCATTTTATATTGTCTTTTTGTCTCTGTGTACCAGTGTAGTCACTGCATAAGCTAATTCCTCCGTGAAGTTTATTCTGATTGTGATGATCATTAAAGGAGAACAGTGTGCATCTTTAACCCCCCCCCCCAAAAAAAAAACAAAAAAACTTTCCCCCTCTCAAAAAGGTGGTGGCTCTGGTGATGTAGGAGGGGTGGGGGGATAATCCCACCCTTCAAGCCCTTCACGCTTTCATATTCAGGCATGCCTGTCCCCTGGCGCTCGGGCATAGGGAGTCAATATGTCAGCGTTTATCGATACCCCACCAAGCAGCGCGGGCCTGTCAGCGGCCTATTCAGGCCCTAATGGCCCCCTGAGGTGCAGCGTCTATGCGGGGCTAAAAGGAGCCGGGAGGCCCCGGGCCCGCGCTGTTGTTGGAGGTTGAGGCGTGTGCTCCCACGGCAGTGCCGCGCCTTCACACACATGACAGGAGCCATAAAAGACCCGAGCCTCTGCCTCTTCCCTCTCTCTCTCCCTCTCTCTCACTCTCTCTCTCGCTGTCCCTTTAAAAAACCCTTCTTTACCTCTCTGAAAGAAAAAAAGGGGTCTAATTGTTTATTGTGGGAGCCAAAGATGATAGACACTCCCCTCTTTTAGTTCTTTCTCTCATCTTTTTTTCTTCCCCCTTTTTTATTCCAAGGCCTCGTCTTTTCCCCTTCTTTTTATTAAGGATGCGCGTTTTATGGCCCCTTTTTAGTTCCAAGGCCTTGTGTTTTTGTGCCTTATTATTAAGGATGTGCATTTCATGCCCAAGTCTCGCCAAAGAAAAGAAGGAAGATGATGTTCCACAATGAGCTGACAGTTTGAGGCTGCTGTGAAACACGTTATAGGGGCTGTTTCTTTACAATTAACTTTTTTAACCCCAAGAAGTTTTAGCAGGAGGGGCTCGAAACTCCAAAGCATCTAAAAGCAGCACAGAGTCAATGGGATGTTGGGGGACAAGGGAGCTGCCCATTTAGTGTGTGTGTGTGTGTGTGTGTGTGTGTGTGTGTGTGTGTGTAAGCCTGTGGTCAGCTCTGGGCAGCAGGATGGATGAATGGGCAGGACTCAATGGGGCTTGTGCTGGGATATAAAGTAGGCCAATACCAGGGACGTTGAGGCCCGGTGGCGCTCGTTCATTGTCAGTGCATGTGTTTGACTCATAGGCAACACTCATTTAAATCCTTCTCTCCTTTTTATAGACGCTGTTTCATCATCTCCGAGTTTCTGGCACAAACACTTTATAAGGAGAGCAATCTCGAAAAATGTAAATGACTCCCCCCTCCCTGTCTGTTATTTGATCTTGCCATAACGTCCCTTAAAACACCCCCACCCCTTCTCCGTGGGCACACTAGTATCTGAGGTTCAATCCCCCCAAACAAACCTGAGGAAAAGCAACAAAAAAGAAGATTTTTATATTCAGGCCGCAAGCCAGAGAGATGGCTGAGAGAGGCAGATGGATGTCAGAGATAGCAAATCAGATCGTAAAAGCAAAAACTATGCCTTCATTTGGGGGCTGCATGTATAATAACACCACCCCCCACCACCACCACCACCACATACACCCCCTGCTCCCCTGTGACTGACAAAAAGTGTAATTGCAACAACAACTCTGACAAAAGGCGCCCACAAAATAAACATGTAAACAAACAAAAAAATGAAGATAGGAAGAAGATGTGCTGTTATTTTTGTCCTATGGGTATGCGTATGGGTAAATGCAGGGGAGGAATGGTGCGGGAAGGAGAAGGGGGGGGTGTTGTTGTCATTTACACTCAACTGGTGTCATCCTCTGCTCTAAGGCTGGTCCTTTTGAATGCCTGTAAAATAGCAAGTGTGAGGGCCTGATTGTAATTATGCTGGAACTAATATGCTTTTCAAAATGAGCCATTATGAGCTAATGCTGCACTGCAAAAGCCCTGTCTGTTTTTGTCCCTCTGTCTTGGGTAGTTTGCAAAGGTACAGCTGATATCGAGGCCATTGGTTACGGTATTAAAAAAAGGCTCCATGGAATCTTGCCGTAATGTCGAGCTAATACTGATTCAAAGGCAATCACGGCAGATGAGGCTGGAGCTGCCTCTCTGCCTCCTTCTCACCATGTCAGGGAAGCGTTTTATCATCCTTTATCCCCTGACTAATTCAGAGGATTCCGGGCGATGTTGAAATCTGCACTTTTGCTTTTAGCCTCAATGTTCTATTCAGTCGGTTAAAAAAACAATTGAATCAGACAGATCTTCAGCACCCTTTTTGGTAGTTCGATGTTATAATATTACATGAAAGTCTACAAATGTGGCCTGATTCTGACAGCTATGCATCAGCTTCTGGAGCCTGGGGTTGATCTTTGTGTTATTAGTGTAGCTTGTCAGTGTAGTCACAACATTTTCACACCCATTGCTATTTTTATTACATTACTATCCAATAAGGGACTGTATGCTAGAGAGGCAATGAACTAGTGATTACCTTCTCACAAGATAGCCCTTGTAGATAAACACAGCTATGGAGACCAAACTTCTTCTGGTTGGGTCTTTTTATGGACTGTCTGGCTGCAAGGCAGAGTTGATCAAAGCTGTATTACCTCACACTTTACTTAAGGCCTCAGCTGAAAACACCCAAGAGAAATGAAGTGAAGGAGGGAGAGAAAAAAATACACAAAAAAGACAATGAGGTGGGGTGATCTGGAAAGAGGAGGAGTTTTAGAGGGGTGATGGATATCCCATCTGCCTAAAGTTGGAGATGAATGTATGCCGGGGCCTGAGTGAGGACGGTGGACTAGCTCAATGGACTAAATGTTTTTTTTAGCTAACATGTGGAGAAGCTTTTAATGACCGTCATAATCTTTGATTGATGTTTCTGAAACTGAAGTGCAACAGGCATCATTATGTGCAGAGGATCCAAAGGGAACACAGGGAAGTGGTGCTGGTTTAAAGTGTTCAGCCTTGATAGCATTACCATCTTATCCTAGTTAGCAAAAGTATTTCTTTCATAATAACGGGAGATAAAAACTAATAAACAGAATAAGCTCCCTAATGCAATATACCTGCTTTTTCTACTGTATACAGTTAACATAGCACTCAGATATAATGCACAATAAAAGTCATATTGGTTATGATTGAGAGAAATCTATGGTCAGGTATGGTCACATTTGATGACTTTCTGTGGTTTCAACGAATATCAAAAGGGGTTTAAAGGAAGCTGAAAAACCCCCAAACCTGGCTTTTTTCTCCTATTTGGTAGAAGTAAGCAATATTATAGTGCTGCTCTAACTAAAACAGTTTCATATTAAATGATTCATGCATCGTTAGGAGTCTAAGTGATCCCACTGGAGAACAAGGGATCTGTTCTTAATTAATGAGAGTACTCATTTCAACAAAACAATTCTGTCTTTGGCACTAGTTTATCTATCTCCACAGTTTTATTGGTCCGTAAGGGTTTCCTTTGAAAGGGGGGGTTGAAACTCTGACATCTGTTTAGCACCTGATTCATTCCAAATTCAATTTTGCCTAACGTCAATATTTAACTAAAGATCACATTGTACCCTGGAGGAAAACACATCCTGGCTATAGCAGTGACTGAATGGAACATAATTAGGCTTTAATTGCTTGATAAGTGAGCAGGAATCAGCTTGAGGACTTTATCAATATCCCCAGAACCTTCAAATGGAATTACAGCACAGTCATTATGTGGAGGATTAATCGGGATGTACCTTATTGTCTTAAAACAGGGAACTGTGTTTGTGGCTTGACCTCCTCATCCTCAGGGATTTGATTTCAATGAAGGTGACAATTAATCATCATTTTCTCCTGCGAAAATACGACTGTACACAAGCAAGGAAACTCCAAAATCACCAACTATGACTGTGGTTTAGACAGTTTAGCAAAGAAGTAAACCCTAGATGAAGATCCTTAGATGGATTACTGTATCATTGGGTCTACTTATGCTCCTATACTTCTAATCTTTCCATAGCCTTCTTGTGACCCACCCACATGTCAAAAAGTGAGAATGTAATAAAATTCTGGGGTATCTGGTGTAACTCCAGATTAAACCCCACAACTCCAGTGATCCACAAACAGGGCAGCTACGTATGTCACCCCAGGCTCCCCTCACAACCTAGCCGGGAAAGTAGGCTTTAGCCATTTTACTTGTGCGCCATAATCCATTCCAGACTATCAGGAACTCCTGGCCCCATGATAAAAACCCAGCATCCCAATCAGAGGATCTCACTGGGACAGAGATGGGGCTGTATCATGCCCCTCTCTCTCTGCTCTATCAGTGCTAGCGTCTGTTTCATTACCATAATCCTTTGCTCATTGTCAGGGGGGCTTGTTGACCTTCAGTCTCAGGCGTGCTGTCCAAACTTCCCAGAGCTTCTGAAATTGAGGTTTGTGACACCCTTCGAAAAAGCTAAACCCATTGCTTATGAACACAGAACACACAGATATTCTGGCCATGGTAAAATACAGCAGCAGGGAAAAGTATGGATGTAAAGGGCAAATGTATATTGCAGAACAAACAGGGTCCATAAATAAAAAAAAATCAAACAACTGAGACGCGTAGACTGAGCTATCCGAAATCATCTTTATGCAGAATCATGTGGTATCGGAGGGAACCAAAAAAACGCAGGGCAGCACATCCCTTCCCCCTCAGGAGGCTGAGGTGACTTTGGAAAGTGATCTATAGAGCACTGTGCCAGTCTCAAGTGTTGTCATGGTGCATTAGTGGCAAATCACTGTGCCGCATCCTCATGAAAACCAACAAAGGGATATTCCCGGATATGTACATATTCAACTTTGTATGTTCAAGGGTATTTTTGCTGGAGTGCGGGCTGGCTGTTGGAAAAATCAATCTTTATTAAAAGATGGGAAGACGAAAGAATTGATTTAATGAATGCGGACTCATGTCCTGCGGCCGCATGTAATCCGTTGAGAATCATTGAGCTCGAGCTCGGGGGAGACAAAAAAAGACGTTCGGCGAAGACTCCTCGAGTGGCCTGTAATGATAGTCTCCATATAATCCCCTAATTCCTTGTTTAATTAAACTCCGGAGCCGGCCTTGAGACTGAGCCAGTTTGGTAGTTTTTTTATTAGCACAGTTGTTTTGTTTTTTTTTTTTTTTTGGGTTCCTATTGAGAACGCCGCACGTTCCAAACATACTTGCACATTGACCAACAGATAGACACATGCATGTACAGACAAATCCACACAAGCCCTTTTTTGTCACCTCCTTAGTTGGCACAGTGGCTGCAGCAGTAGTGGTCCTGGCACATGTGGGATGTGTTTGAGAGCTGATCTGCTCTGGCTAGAAGGAGCTGAGAGAAGGGGGAAATGTTGCTGTGAAGTGGTCCAGCCATGCAGCAGTGGGCACAGAGCACACATGCCGTCTCTAAAGGAGATTTGCCTTCTCTGTGGCAGCTGTGGCATTGCGGGGGAAGGTGCTCGCAGCCCCACTCTATCTCACTCTCTCTCTCTCTCTCTCTCTATCTCCCTCTCTCTCTCTCTCTCTCTCTCTCTCTCTCTCTCTCTCTCTTCTTTCCATCTCAGGTGAGTTGCTACAGGCTGCTCCAGAAGGACTGTGCGCCATGGCCGACAACAATACGCAGAAGAAAAAGTCTCGTTGGACGTCACTGGAGATCGGCCTCCTGACAATTGTGTCCCTGCTCTTCATCGTTGTTGTGGCCCTCATCATTCTTGTCGCCACACAGACTGGCGGTAAGTGTGCACTCAGAGCCGGCCAGATTTCCTGGCAGCTGCTGCCACCAGAACGTTTTTGCAGTCCCTCACCTAGTGAGATGAGTGGAGGCAACTTTGCCGGGATATTAGCAGGATTATGGGAGAGGCTTACTTTCCCAGAAAGCAGCAAATCCCCTCAAACGTTGGAGAATTTGCTGTCTGCTGGGATTTCGCTGCATGTTCTGTTGGATGTCATTATGTTTCATAAGAAAGCATGGGAAAGTCAGCAGAGCATGTCGTATTCAGGACACATCAGGGAGCAAAGGTACATGAGGGCTAAAATACATAGGGCTAAAATACATGAGTACACCATGTAATTACTTGTGGTTATCTACCTTAAAGCCATATCATCTCTCAGATAGCCTAACAGGATGGATGGATGGTTGGATGGATGGATGAAGCACATTCTGACATGTCTTGAAGTGAGGATTAAGTAGGAATGTGAATGGAAGGACATGAGTGTTTCTGGGTCTCAGGAGTGAGGGTATGGGGTTGAGGAAACATAAATGGAAAGGACCTATTAGGAAGGGGTTGATGGGGTACTTGAGAATAGAGCTGATTATAAGAAATTACTGCAGCAAAACACAAAAGTTCCAGGTAGTCCATGCTGTGAGAGTGATAACCAATCAAGGACACCACCATGGCCATTAGAAATTAATCAGTAATCAATGATTGACAGTGTTGTCTCTGGTTACTGGTCATTATTTCCCGTTCTCTCCCAAAATATAGATTCTTAAACTGTTATAAACAGACAAGCAATTTTCATGCAGTGTCAAGAAGTCTGAAAGGTGTCCGATTTTGAAGGCTCAGTTTCATGCATTTCACTGTTACCACTTATTTCATAAATGCGTATAAATTGCTTTGCCATCCTGACATGAGATGCATAGTCTCATTTTTATTTAATACTTATCTGACTCTCACTCACATGCTTCCTGCCAGGCCATCATAAATCTGGCCTTAGTTTGATGGGCTGGTTAAATGAAGGTTTAATAAATAAAGCAGCTCCCAGCAGCCACAGAGATTAAGCCCTGGCCTAAACCTCACTCATCGCTCATTATCCTAGAGGATAATTGTTTAAACAGCAAGACAGAATGCATGATCTTCTTTTCCTAGATATTGGAGGCTGAGAATGAGTAGGAGTTTGAGGGGTACAACTAAAGAAGGGTAAAAGCAGTGCTTAACGGAGGATAGGTGTGAACCAAGGCATTGGGAATGAGCTGAGAATGGAGACTGACATTGAGGTTTGGAGTGAGAGAATTAAGACTGGGAATGGGACTAGTAATGGGAGAACTAGGACTAGGAAAGGCGTTAGGAATGAGATAATGGGTACTGGAAACAGGGTCAAGAGTGGATGAATGGGCTGAAAGTCTGAAGGGTAGAATTGGGTCTCAAAGAATTAGATAGGCTGAAAAGGTAGAACTGGGACAGTCATTGTGAGGAAGCTTGGGTGATTGAAGGACAGAAGATTGAGGACTGGAAGGGATCACTGAGAAATGGAATAAACTGGGGTTTTGATATGCACACCCTTTTGGTACACACACCCACACACAAGCTCTGTTCTCAGTCCCCATTTTTCCACTTCTGACCCTGTTTCCCGTACCCAATCTGATGATTACTGATTGAGCCAGGTGGCTCATGTCACCTGCTTGTATGCAGCCACCATTTTCAATCTTGGAAAAGCAGTAAACCAGTATGTTGCATTGTGTTGTGATTTACAGAGAAGAACTTATTCCTAAGCTTATTAGGGTCTGTACTAAATTATTAATGTTTTTCAAGGACATTGCCTCTACACCATTATACATTAACCTGTTTGCCATCTCACATGTCTTGATCTTTTGTAGATGGTGTTTGCACCACAGCTGACTGCACACAGTCGGGTAAGCACATTTTTCGGAACACTAACAAACACTTGGTTTGACACTGAAAGGTTGGGAATTAAGCTAGGCCTAGGAGCATTCTAAAATAGTCAAATAAGCATAAGAGATGCTCAAATTGCAGTCCGGATGGGAAATGGTGCTGCACAGATTCATGTTTTCCTATCTCCAGCACACATAAGTCCATCTGTCCACTGTAATATCACTGAATAATAGGACTTTTAATTTATTCCTGTTGGCAAGTCACCAACTAATATTGCAGGGCCAATGAGAAAACATGTCTGTGGACAACTTTGCTGGATTGCAAAGAAACCACTAATGTGCCTGTAGTCCATGTTCTTTTTAACATCTGAAGCACAAATAAGCAAAACAGGCTAGGTAGCAAAATCATTAATGTTTCAGGAACACCTTTTGTCAAAGATTCCTGAATCAGGAATCTGATATCTTATTAAACTGAAGTAAAATCTGGTTCAACATTCCCTCACAGGACTAGCAGCTTATTTTTATCATAAGTTGTGTGTTCTACACATCTGTGTGCTAAATTTGATAATTCAGGGGTGACTTGCATAGCATTCACAGGCTAACAGCAGTTTTAATGTATGTTCTGCAGCCATCACCCCCACTTTGCGCTCTTCCTTCACAAGTTACTGGATTGATTTAGAAATAACACACTCAGTTTGTTCTCACTCTAAATCTACGCTGCTGCCCATGCTTAGCCTAAAATTTCTTACGGCAGCTCCCCAACATTTTCAATGTGAGATCACATTTCGCACCAACTCATGCATCCTTGGTATTGGAGAGATCCAAGAACATTTCCAGATATTGTATTCATTCTCAGTACTCAACAAAATGATCAGTGAAAGATAATGTTAAGTGAGTCCTCCAGGATGTAACATTAAGAGAGACACACAATTTGACTCAAGAAGGGCTTGCTAATTAGCTAATGAGTTGAACCATGTGCATCTAGTTAGGGAACACTAATCGGTGCAGGTTTGTGGTCCTCTAGAATTATGGCAATAGGTTAGAGGGCAATTCAGGGTCATGTAAATGACAAGACAAATCATGTGAGCCAGAGACACTGAAGTCAAATGTAGGGTGGTTAGCTGGCCCATACCTTAACTGTCAAAAATAAGTCTCCTTTCCCCCGACTATCCCCTGATTCACATATATTCTACATTATGCTGAGACCTATCAGGACAGCTTCGTGAGGAGTCTGCCTTAATCTGTATTTGGTAATTTAGCATCCCGTCTCATTGAGAACATGGACACCTCAGTCGACCCATGTGAAAACTTCTACCAGTATGCCTGTGGAGGCTGGCTGAAGAAGAACATCATTCCTGAGACCAGCTCACGCTACAGCACCTTTGACATCCTCCGAGACGAGCTGGAGGTGGTGCTCAAAGGTACATCCAGTCTTACAGTGAATAGAAGCCAGAGATGAGTGGTTATCTTGATCTTTTTTTAGGCAAATACCAGCTGTCATGAATTTCACATGGACATCTGGATTCAGTACAGTTTCATTATGAAACTGAGGAGAGCCAAACACAGATTAGCTGGTAAAAATGTGGATGCTATCTTGTGCAAAGAAGGAAAGGAAAGCAAATTAAACCAAGGAAAGATGAATTGGGCACTGAAAATGACAAAAAGCAAAATAGTAGTTAATTAAGTCATTCTGTATTTTCATGCTTTAGTCTTGTGTTTAACAGTTTTGTTGAGCTTATGGGTAAAACAGCTGGCAGTGGTTTTCAGATTTTGACACATGTAAGTTTGAGCCATGTTTGGGCCAAGTGGCTTTGACTATAAGCTAACCTAAGTGCAAACAACTTGAATTTTGTAATGGTAGAGCAGATCCTAGGCTGGATTTTTGTCCTTTACATTGGTCTATCTACCTTCAGGGGTTCTGTGGAGAAAGGTAGGTCAAAGGGAGGTGAAACAAGCAGGTACATTCCACCCACCTCTTGAAACAGAGAACACCATGACCCATTGCCCAACATCTATCTGCTGGTTATAGCTTCCAAGAACATACAAAACGCAATTCCTGTAAAATGCTTGTAGATGAATAGCATGCAGAAAGCAGATCTAGACTATAGACAGAGGCTTACTGTGATTGCTCAACAGGAAGAGCAGAGGTCTTACTGCACCTGGAGACATGGCAAGGACCAAGTGGTTGATTAGCCCCATCATGGGGCCTGTTCATAACATTGGTCCTGGCAAAGCCCTGGGAGTAGAGAGAAAACATGTACATGTGATGGTAATGATTTCTGTAGTTCAGATGGTGTAGACTGAGCTAAGCTCAAAGGTGCTGTCTTTGTCTCTCGTTTGAAGAGCTTTTTATTGTTAATAGATAAATAATAATAGCCCACAATCTCTTTTTGTAACATTTTTTCTAATGAGATACATTGATTATTATATTGCTATTCATTTTTAGCTTACATCATTGATTTTTATGGTACAAAGATTACAAAGGTAACTGTTTTGAGATTGTAAATTCACCATAAATGTGAAAGTTATCACTCTATCTCTCTAATATTAGTCAGCTGGCTTGCTTCTAACAATGCTCACTAGGGACTACTCCAATATGCAGAACTAATGTAAATGATGACATTCTGACATATTATACCTCTTTTGAAACAAGTTATAATAGGTCTATGGGCTATACAAAACATGTTCATGAAGTTTTTTGCACAAAATCACTCTCACTTAAAGAGATCTCACCAGCTCTATTCTTGACAGTTTCAGTCCCTTTCAAAGTGAGCCGCTTAAAGGCTCTGTCACTTTTATGCATATAAGCGGTGAACTTGATGATGTGGTTTGAGCTGTGCATTGCTGCACAGTAGTGGGTCAGCAGCGTGAACAGTAGTGGGCTGATCACCCCGTGTTCAGCATGGTGGTGCTGGAGATGTTGCTCCCGATCCTGACTGACTGAGGTTTCCCAGTCAGGAAGTCCAGCACACAGTTGCTGAGGGACGTGTTTAGGCCCAGCAGTCTCAGCTTTCCGATCAGAAGCTGAGGAATGATGGTGTTGAATGCTGAACTGAAGTATATGAATAGCATTCTAACATAAGTGTCCTTTTTGTCCAGGTGAGTGAGGGCCAGGTGAAGGGTGGTGTTGATGGCATCATCTGTAGAACGGTTGGGACGGTATGTGAACTTCAGGGGGTCCAGTGAGGGATACAGCTGTGATTTGCCTCAGGACGAGCCTCTCGAAGTACTTTATGATGATGGGTGCGAGTGCGACGGGTCGATAGTCATTGAGGCAGGACACTAGTGACTTCTTTGGCACAGGGATGATGGCGGTGGCTTTGAAGCACGTTCGAATGACAGTGGTGCTCAGACAGATCTGAGAATCTGCCAGCTGTTCTGCACATCCACTGAGCATGCAACCAGCAATGTTGTCTGGTCCAGCAGCTTTTTCGACTCTAAGCAAAAAAAAAGTCAGACAGAGCACCTGGTTGTTGGAAGGTGGGGTGGACTACCTCAATGCCGTGTTATTTTGGGCTTCAAACCATGCATAGAAGTTGTTCAGCGCATCTGGAAGGGAGGCCTCACTATCACAGGCAGGTGGAGATGCCCTGTAGTTGGTGATGGCCTGGATGCCCTGCCACATGCTCCGTACATCCCCAGTGTCTTTGAAGTGGCTGTGGATTTTCTGGGCATGGGCATGCTTCGCTGCTCTGATGGCCCTGGACAGATGTTTGTGAAAACACAGTCCAGCGTGTTTGCTCCCCTCATCGGAAAGTCCACATGTTGGTAGAATTTGGGGAGAACTGACTTGAGGTTTGCTTGGTTCAGATCACCAGCGATAATAAACAGTCCATCAGGGTGTGAGTTTTGTAGCTGGCTGATGGCTCCGCACAGTTCTGGCAGCGCATTGTTAGTGTTAGCGCTGGCAGGGAGGGATAATGGGTTGTGTGGGCCCCTGGGCAAAACGTTCGCGAGCACCGCCCGCCCCGCCCCCCCCGGAATCCGTCCCTGAGCGCTGGGTGGGATGTGCACTGTGACTATGAGCACGGTGGTGAATTCCCGCTATAAATAAAATGGCCTACATCTAATAGACATACACTCCAGCAGCGGTGAGCAGTAGCAATGCAAATGCGGATGAGGTTGCAATCACCAGTATCTTGATGAGCATTTGGTGTGGTTACAATCAGGTCTGATTTAGGCCATAATGAGAGAAGATTATCATCACAAAGCCCTGAAGTTGTAGTTAAATTATTCTTAATAATTTATTTGGAGTGTCATTGGTCTTTTACTGATAATCACTGGTGTGTCAGAGGAATACGCATCAAGCATGCGTGACAAACAGTGTGAAATGAAAATAATTACTTGATGGGCTTAGAATTAACTGAAGAGGTTGCGACTTTCCCAAGAGAAGCAACAATTTTGGTACCAAATCCCTTTGTTAGCATTTCCAGTGTGCTGCCCTTAGGAGGAATCAAAGAGAAAGTGGATTTGAAAATAAGAGCATATTTAGAGGTTTGATTTAGAGGTTTGGATGCAATTAACACTCTGGGTTGGCTGCCCTTCCCTGGCGTCTGTCAGCATGGTTACTAGCGTCATGACAGCTACTGGCTGCAAGTGAAGGGCCTGGACTGGACTGAGTGCATGACTGTACATGCTATAAATAAGACAGGGTGAAATTGAGCCCCTTATTTGCGCTATGTGCCTGAAGGCGTGCACGTGAGGCACCTGGTGGCCTCTGGTTTCCGATAGTGGCTTGTGAAAGGACTTTTGGACTTGCTGAAATCTGTTGACACATCATAAATCAGTTATCAGCTTTGATTAGACATGGTGTGCAAAGAGCAGCCGATCTAGACTGAGACATACTGCATGTGCCAGACAAGGATACCGATGCTACAGAAATTAGGAATATGACAGAAATGACTTTGTCCTCATGAGCCCATAAAAGAGTTGTATCTCTCGGTCTCTACTGAAACATATGGCCAACAGTGAAAGGCAGCACAGTAGTGGCATCTAGTCATGAAAAGTGTCAGTGTGCATTTGCAACTTCAAGGGATCTGTGCAGCATTGGTTTGCTTCAGCATTGATATCTAGAATGTGTATGCATAGACATCAATAATGCTTACTATTGACAATGCAATATCTAATATAAAAACACTAGAAGTGGTGATAATCGTCATGCTGAGATGTCAACACAATAAAACACTCCCACTTCAGCAGCAACAACAGCCTGCCAACATGTAGGGACAATGAGCTGCTGCATGTGACAAAGAGTGTTAAAAAAGCAATAAAACAGATCCAAAGGGCTGAGAAAGAGAGAGCGAGAGAGAAAAAGAGAGAGAGAGAGAGGGTTTACAGTTGTGGAATACGGTCATTTTTCCCAACTGACCCTCAGAATTTGGAAACATTTTACTGAAGGCCAGTATAATTAACATTTATAAAGGCTAATACCAATGAACGATAGTTGTCATAGCATTTTCTGCAGTAAAATTACATAATAATTAGAGCCAATGACACTTGCTGGAATAGGTCTTTACATTTTACGTCAGCTGTCATGAAAAGTTTATGTAATTGTCACAAAGCCTTCAGGACACTGGCCTTTAGTGAAGCATTAAACAGATATTTCAGTGCATGGAATCTAATATCATATATTTTTGCCAATTGGAAGGAAGAAAGAAAGAAAGAAAGAAAGAAAGAAAGAAAGAAAGAAAGAAAAAAAATAGAAAGAAAGGTTGCAAGAAAGGAAATAAGAAAAGGAAAGAGAAATAAATACATAAGGAAAGAAACAAACAAACAAACAAACAAAAACAAAGTGAACCACAGGAAGTCATCATATAAAGAAGAAAAAAAAAGAAAGAAAGACAGTCTTCTTTTCTAGCTGCAATTCAGAACATTGTACACTTCCTGAGAGACTGAAGGAGAGGATAAAATGATGATAAAATGAAAAAGAGAGAGAAATTAATGGAGTGAGATGGCAAATCTAAATAAAGCTGTAAACTGAGTGTTTTTTTCTGAAGAAGGGTTTCAGGCCTCCTGCTATTGACCATTTTGACCACTGTCCATCTGGATTGGCAGTAGTGCTCAAATGTTAAATAGATCCATTCCATCAGTACTTCTGCAGATTACGACACCCTGTCTGTTAGGGGCTAAGCCTTTGCTGCCATAATCTGCACCAAGCTGACAAAGAAATAACCACAGCGGGAGATGCATCTGTCAAATGAGGACCAATGCTGAACCCTTTACCAAGATTATTGGGAGTACCAGTGTTCATGACATCACAAGTGACGTGACCATGACTGACAGGATAGTGTAGCTGAATCAGGCCCTTGGCCCGCATCAGATAATTCAGTGTGACTGACCGAAAGTCATGCAGGGCCCAGCACACTGAGTGAGCAGAGGGGAGCTGGAGCTGTTGGGGGATCAGTGGAACTCATACATATACATGCCAGAGACACCACAGGGAAGAGCCACTTCTGGTCTCGGACATAGAGAGCTTTGTGCAGAGATGTGGGTCAGATAAGGCCATACTAAAAGTTACAACATATGAGGACAAAATCATCGTGGTCAGATCTATGTGAATGCCAAAAACTGAAAGCCAAAACAAACTCCTAGATTTCCTGCTTTTGGGCACTACTGCCTTATTGACCATTTGTTCAAAGCCACCCTGCCCCAGGCTGGTCCACAGTCAGGATACAATTTCTTCATGGCTGTACATCAAGCGTATATAGTGGATTATTGATCAAATGTCACAGGGCAGTGTCTCATATCTATGTATATATTTATACAGTGGGGGAAATAATTATTTGATCCCCTGCTGAATTTGTAAGTTTGCTGACTTACAAAAAAATGAACAGTCT
>JBBIGA010000132.1:10224505-10235088 GCA_037576975.1 Alestes dentex | reverse complement strand
TGTTCTTTCTTCCCCTCTTTTTCTCTCTCTGATACTTTGCCATTTCCTCTGCTTTCTCTCTCTCTCTCTCTCTCTCTCTCTCTCTCTCTCACTCACTGTCTCTCTGTTCCTCCTGATCAGTCTGAGAGACCTTCTCAGTAACTAAAGAGTGATAGTTAAGCTATAACATTGTAATAAGAGAATGTAGCTGTTCCACATTTCATTAGTTGTTCTCTATCCTGTTCATCATTGGTCAGTTTTTGACCACAGGACCACTGTGGTCCAGATGTTAATTGACCACAGCAGTGACGCTGACATGGTACTAGTCATGGTATTTTACCTGGCACTGGGATGAGTGTATCAAACACTGTTAGGTTGTAAATGGTCCCCCAACCAAAAACATCTTGCCAGATGTGGCTTTGTGGTCAGAAATTCATAACTATAAATAATAATTTTGCTGAATCACCGAAATGTTCTTTTGGGAATCTGAAGTGGTACTTCTATAACATCAACAGAAGAAATGTGGTATATCAGGTCAAATATGATATACAATGGAGTCTCTCTCTCTCTCTCTCTATCCAGGTTATGAGTATCCTAAGTAACCCCAGTGCCGTGCCCTCTCAGCCCCAGCATGATTTCTCCATCTCGCCACTCCACGGCGGCCTGGAGGCCTCTAACCCCATCTCAGCCAGCTGCAGCCAGCGCTCTGACACCATTAAGAGTGTGGACAGCCTGGCCTCCTCACAGTCTTACTGCCCCCCAACCTACAGCGCCACCAGCTACAGTGTGGACCCCGTCACTGCTGGCTACCAGTACAGCCAGTACGGCCAGAGTAAGTATCGACACTACTGTGTGAAATAAGACCTGACAGGGGTTGTAGTTTTCAGCAGTCTATACCAGAAGCTCCTTCTTGAAGGGCATTCTCTTACAGTGCAGGTCAGGTATGCACAGCTCACAATTAAATCCAACACATCTATCAAAGTTGGTAAATACGAGCTGAACTGAACTGTGCAGGCCATCTTCAGCAATCTTATAAGATTATTACAAATCATACAGTGTGACATGGATCTAATATACTGCATGTAGATGTACGATGGTGTATATGAAGGTGTGTAGAGGTACAATGGTGTGTTAGAATGTGTGTAGATGTACGATGGTGTATATGAAGGTGTGTAGATGTATGATGGTGTATGTATAGTGTGTAGATGCATGGTGGTGTGTGTGAGAAGGTGTGTAGATGTACAATGAAGACTCTATTGAGCCATAAGCTACGGTGCAAGTCTGTATAGAAAAACAAAATGTCATCAGCCTGTGCTGGTGCTGCGTAAACCGAACAAGATGACTTTCAATCTGGAAATCGCACTTTTGATGTGTGCTGCGAAAAATCCAAAGAAGAGATGGTGTACTGGTATTCCTTCATTTTGCCTCCATGCAGTTTGGATTTTGCACTAATTTGGATTTGTGTTATGTTGATAAACACGTCATTTATTTTTGGCTAGTCAGTAGACATAGGTTGTAGCAGCACATAAACTGTGAGATCATCGTCCTAAATAATTGCAGACTGTCTTTGGTTGTCTATGACGACAGTGTCTTTTGACCTCTCTCACAGTAGGACGTAGAACCACTGTTTAGGAACCACGACCAAAGAAATCAAGATTGTTTCACGATTGTCAGCTTTTGTCTGGGAACAGCCCAAAATCACACAATGTAAACTGGACCAGAGCTGATAATGGTTGGCTTTCTAATCAGCAACTGTAGTGCACTAGCCCACCACTAGCTACAAGAGAGCTAAAACTAATATTACAAATATTCTAGGCATGTACATGTGACATAGACTACTTCATGCCTACTGGGGGGCAGTAAACCGGGTTATAGCACACATACGCCAGCCTTCTTTAGCTTTGTTTAAATTGAAATCTGTACTTTGACTATCTCGAACCTATTTTCTTTTCTTATTTGTTCCTTAAGCAAGGAATGAAAATTAAAATATGGCTGTTGTGGCTTTGAGTGCTATGAAGTGTTACAATAACATTGTGATCTTGGTCTCTTTTCATTCAAGTAAGTAGCAGCCTTACCTATACAGGTTTTACCTCTGGTAACACTTAATCAGAAGGACACATGGCTCCAACTGAAAAGGCTGCATTCCTTCAGTCACATGTAGTCAGTGTGTTTCTGACTATACCTCTGAAGCATGCCTAATTAATTGAATCGATGGGTGAAATTTTGGATTTCGTGTTGCTGAATCATTTCCTAAAGAATCTTAATTGAATGGAATCATTTAACAGCCTTAGCTTTACCATCTTAAAAAGTGCTTTCAGTGTAGTCGTCTAAGGCAGGGCCCAAATGAAGAGGCTAAATCACCAGTGCTTCTAATATACAATTATTCAGGGAAGGTTATTAATTAGTTTTCTTTCACCTGAAGTAGCCCATGTGGTTCCGAACTCCCTTATCCAGCCCCCGCAATCCTAATTGCTTCCCTTAGGGGCAGTCAGTGTGCTGAGTCGGGGCGATCGAGGTTCGAATCTCCAGCCTCCTCCTGCCCTGACCCCTGTGGCCAGTGTGGCAGACACATGCTCCTGATAAAGCGGTGCTCCACTGCCTCGAGGCGGCTGGGTTAGTCACACTCGTTTGTGCTCCACTGGGAAAACGGGCACGGGGGCCACTTCAAAGCCAACCACCCCCCACACCCCCGGGGTGCCACTGTCCTTTTAGCCACCTCTCTCACTTTCTCCCTCACACATACACTTGGGCAAAACACACTCAAATGCTCGCCGCGGGGCAGGAAAGGACTGATTGATTGAATTAGCATAATCAGTGGCTGATGTTGTCACTAGGGCAAACCGGAGAGGGGCAGGTGAGGTGTGTATGAGTCAGGCAAGTGTGTGTGTGCATGCGTATAGGAATAACGCTGGATCAATATGAAGGTATAGCGGCTGATGGAGGCCCGCTGATGAGCGACTGTCAGGTTAATTATGGACGAGATTGAGCGACGTGGGCCGCTTAATGACTGCGGGATGAATGAAAAGGGTTTGATGAGGAAAATGAAGGGGGGATGAGGAGTGCGGGAGGCGTGAAATCTGAGATGCCAAGAGTAATAAAGAGTGGCATGCACACACATACACACACACGCACACACTCCCTTCATTATTGCTTAATGACACCATGCTTTTCTGCTTCATCCATATAAGCATTATACCGGCAACAGGCTCAGGACAAAAAAAAAAAACCTACACTGGATGTAAAAGTAATACATCTTCAGAATGCAGAAATTCGGTATTTATTTTTTTTGACCATGTTACATTTTAGTATTCAGACCACTTCTTGTGTTTTTAGGTTATTACTTTTAGAATGTTTATACTAAACTTAAAACCAACAGATAATCTCTAAGAAAAAAAAGCTATTTTATTAGACATTTAAAAAGTGGAGTGTAACATGCACATTAGACTTTAAAAAATCAACGTCATTGTGAACTTTGTCATCTCAGCTGTGTACAGAGAGACAAGACGGAATGGCTCCAGATTCTACAGAGTACAAAAAGACACACAGAATACACTTATATAAATAAAATGTAGATATAAACTCCAAACTAAAAATGTGTAATTTAGTACAATGGGTAATTTTTCACATCAAATAACTAAGAATACTGGAATGTCCAATATATACAGTCAATATGTGTGAAACCTTGAGACAGTGTTCAGGTACAAATGTAACATGGATGTGCTGATTGCATGTGATAAATCATTACACTATTCCTTCAGACTGGTTGAATAACCTCAGATTACCTGACATACTGCAAAATACAGACAAACGTCAGGTTTTAAGAGCGGCCACAGTGTCAGAAACCACACAATCAGGTCTATTAGAGCTCACTTAAAAACTGGATATGTTAGCTTTTGGTCTTGTAGGCTAGCTTCAGAGCATAACTGTAAATGGTAACTGTGTAACAGTGATGAAGTTGGTGCATGAAGTGTGCATATGATATTATATGACAGCCTCTGAAAACACTGATTTGATTTTTCATCACTATGTATGTGTTTTCAGGTGCAGTGGACTACCTGGCTAAGAACGTGAGTTTGTCCACCCAGCGGAGGATGAAGCTGGGTGATCATTCTGCTGTCCTGGGACTGCTGCAGGTGGAGACGGGACAGGCCTACTGATCACCACAAGGCCTACAGCTTCACACACACGCTAACATACTCACACACACAGCTCCACACTCCAGGACCGACTAAGATCCTCCATTATGTGTGTGAGGCTGCTTTGCTCCCTCATAGTTCCTAGTATTTAAATGAAAAAAATCCACTTTCCATTCCAGTAGCCCCTTCTTCCCAACCCCAGGCGACTGCTCACAGCCGCTCCAAGGGTACAAGGCGATTGCTAACAGCCGCTCCAAGAACTGCTACGAATAGCATTTTTGTCTGTATTTCCACCATTCTGTATATAGTTGTCTATGAATTCCAATGTCATTCAAATTGATAATCTTTTTTTGCTATTGATATTGTTCTGATAATTATCCTCTTCATAGTTGTTGTAATTACAATGCTTGTCCTTTTATTTTTTACTTTCCTAACACATCTGTACCATTCTGTCCTCTTTCCTCTCTGAAGCTAAAGTCTTCATGTGAAATGCTAGCTGTGTACTTCGCTAGCGTGCTAGCGTGTGGTCAATGGTTTTCCACTTCCCCATGTCCCGGAGCCCCAGTGCTCCTGAGTGATTTGACCTTCACTTTCATATTTCACTTGACATTCCATACGAACTTGGCCACTCTGTGGGAAGTCTGGCTAAGTGCATTCTGCTGGGAATTAGCGTCGTCTTTTGCTAGACAAATGTTCTCTCTCCCTCAACCTTCCCCACACACCCCTCCCTGTCCCACCCCTCCCATGCCTGTTCTGTCCTTAGCTGTCCTGGGGGAGAGGGCATTGTCTTAGGAAAGAGGATTTGGGGGAAATAATGTGCATTTCTGGTTTACTTGTTAAGGAGGACCAAAGTCGTTTTGGTCAACCCAAAACCAGACTTTACCTTGACCTTCGAATGTTACAGTTCTGTTTAAAGGAGCATTTTGGTGAAAATCATTCATTCGTTCATTCAGTATCTGAACGGCTCATCCTAAAACAAAGTTGAAAGGGGTGCTAGAGCCTAGCAGTCATAGACTGAAAGAGAATCACTCTGGACAGGTTACCAGTCCATCAGAGGGGTGAAATTTTTCCACTTTCTTCAACTGTAATTAATGAGCTAAAACATGTTCAGTGTACAAAATTGGCTTGCACTGCAGCTACAAGGCTTATATAGCGGACAAGTAATTAACACAACAAGCAATTAGCATCATGCCAACATCGTCACACGCTTGCCTCGAGCCATGTGAAGTTGCGAAGCAATCTCAAATAGACTTGCTTATAATGTTTCTGACATACTGTCATCTATAAAAATGCTATAAAAATGTATAAAATTCAGGTCTCAAGATGAAAGAACATCTTTGCATGTGTGGAGTGAACACATATGAATTTCTGGAGCATTCCACTCTTCCAAGCGGGTATCTCCACTACCCCTTACCCTTCAATGCTCCTGGGAAGCGTATAGAGGCCCAAAGGCCTCGGCATTCACATTCACTTTGGCAAATCAAATAATCGTTTCATACAGCTAAAGGGCACAGGTAGCGCCACATCAAATTCTTACCCGTATTTCCATTTCTCTATCCTTCTTTTCATTTCCTGTGGTGCCATCCTCTTACTCTTCGCTCTCACTTTTCCTGCGCCAGCCGTCCAATCACAACCACCAGGCCCTCTGTAGTCTCCTTTAATTTAAAATCTCACACTCATTTTTTTGGATAAACTAGTGATTTTTTTGACCTCTGTGTAGCTCTATCCACACCTCAACACAAGTCTTTTTAGTTGCTTTTAAATGGAATTGTACAGTAGACCAAGCAGATTGTTTATTGTTTGTTTATAAAGAGTATGTTTTATACTAAAACAAAAAAAGATGTTCAGTGGTAGGTGAAACAAGGGATCTGCGTGTGTCTTATAAAGTATTTTTTTGTTTTTGTTTTTTTTTTGTGTTACTTTTACTGGTTTCTATTTCTTTGCTTCTGATTGATATGTATCATTTACAAATAGAAAGACAAAGTGTATTATCTTTGGTTACTGTGGTATGGTCTTGATGAAATATGATACGCAGTTTCATTCCCAGAATTTCCAAAAATTGTGAAATGTATTTTTCTGACACTTCTAGCCACCATTTGAATGGACAGATGGATTGTGTGGATTCTTGATGAGTGCACAGATATTTGTTCATACAACAAATATGTGGATTGCTCTTAAATTTGAATAGACTGAGACTCTTCATGAGAAATGACTGATGGCTCATTTAAGAAGGACAGAATCTTCTGTTGGACCAATAAGACTGTGGGGAACACAGCCATGCTCGGTGCTTCTGGGGTTGCCAGAGTCTCAAAGAATTCCTCATAAGGCCTCAACATATCACGAAACTGTCTCATTATAAGTACTAATGACTGAACTGACCCAAAAAGGACTGATCCAACTGTCCCTTTGTTGTGTCCATTTTACAAAGAAACAATTGAGGAACCCGTCTAAAGTGCTTCTGGCATAAACCATCCATGGCTAACACATGCGTTCACCAATATTTGGATATTAAAAGTGTATTACCCAATGTCCATCCCCCTATTTGGGGCCCCCCATGCCCTTAAGCATTTTCATTAGGATTTGTGTTGACGCTTTTTTCCATTTGGGTTCAGCATGTGTGTACGTTCTCATGGTATAATTTATTCTGCTGTATGACGTAGTAGAGTAGTGGGAAACTTGTATTTGGTAATTTCCTTCAGCCTGTTGGTGTCTTTCCTGTAACACTGGCGTAAATGTTACCAATTAAAACTTTAAAACAGATTGTGGTCATTATTATTATTATTATTATTATTAATAATAATATTATTATTATTATTATACAATACGCATTATTAGTTATTACAATCCTCCAACTGATTTGCAAACTGAAATCTGTGTTACATTTATTTTTGGCACATTATCAAATATTAAAAAAACATCCACTTAACATCCACAGTTAAGAATTTTTTTTTTTTGCCTATGTAGACTTTATTGATTAGCTGCACATAGACTTAAAAAAAAAAAACATTTTAGTGCTAGGACCACATAAATGCTTTACCAAAAACCTTTTTGAAAAAATCATTGCTATTTATTTTAAAAGTGTTTAATCAGCTGTGTTGCTTACAATTTAAAGCTCAAATAGTTGAGCTGGGTAATCATTGATGGTTCATAACTACCAGGAATAAATGTCTTTACCATATATTACTGTAAAGAAAGTGATGATTTAAATGTGCAGCACTGCTTTCTGCATAATTAATCTGGTTAGTCTTTAAGATTACAAAACATACCTAAATATTTTTTTACATTTTTTAGTGTTTTTTGATGGGCAGGTAAGCGACAAAACAAATATACACTATCATTTAGAATAGTAACTCACTTAAAACAGAGCCCCAATAGCTTCAGCTGTTTTTTACTAATACAACACCACCCTCAGAAATCCCACACTGTACAGAGTTACCCTATCTGTTAATAAGCTCTATGCCTCATGATGAAGGCTTTAAATCACAGCAATCATGTCCAATGGCTATTATCTTCATGCATTTCAGTCAGGGACCTCCCGGCTCTCTGCATGTGTGTAAATGGGTTCAGGGCTGACCGCTGTGCACAGCTGTAGGAAACCATTCATTCCTCCAGTGTCCAGCACTGAAACCCAGCCCCCCCCCCTCAGATTCTGCCCATTCATGTCTGTCTGCTTTGGCCCCTCTCCATGCGTTGGGGTCTGATGTTTCAGACTGCTGCAGTCTCCCCAAGCCACTGAGATATGCTGAACACACACAGGAATTTCCAAGCTTCAGCTGCTTCACATCTAACACTGATCTGATGAACACTAAGTGTATTCTTCTAATGGCATGCCACACGGGCATGCTGTGCATTCATGGTATTTGTGGATGGCGGGACAGTAGGTGGTAATGATGTGTTAACCACTCGTTTATAATGATCTTAATTTAGGAAAGCGTGCATCGAGTGTGAGATGTTTTTTGTGGAGAAATTTAGCCAAAAACATACTGTAAAAACACTTTCTTTTATTAAAGAGCAGGGCCAGTTAAATTACTTTATGATGTGTTCTTTTGATTGTTTGTGAATGGAAACAACATCTTTTAGTTTAGTTCCTACAATAAAATTAATGTTTTGCTCCATCTGGGCCAAGATGGTTTGCCATTAATGATGGAACCGTGAATTCTAAGTGAATTCTAAAGGAAGTAGAACAAGTTCTGACCTTAACCCAATAGAAATGTTGTGAAAGGACCTAAAGTGAGCATGAAGGAATGGGATAAAATTCCTCCAATCATATGTGCAGGACTGATCAACCAAAAATGTTTAGTTGCAGTTTTTACTGAAAGCAAAAGTTCACATACTTTTGTCACTCACAGATAAGTAATACTGGGTCAGTTTCCTCCATAAATTTATGGTCAAGAATAGTATTTTTGTGCTCACTTGTTTAACTGGTTTCTCTATATATAGGATGTCTGATTATATTTTGGTTGTATTTCTGCATGAATACAAAAAATTCTAAGCCGCTTACAAACTTTCAAGAACACTGTAAACAAAAGACATGGTTGGGGTAGTTTATTAAGGTGGAATCAAGTGCCATTAATCAAATCTGATGCATTTTTTAAAACAAATGTAGCAGAAATAAAATGTGGGTTAATAGTGCATGTTTGTTTTATTTTTACTGTGTTTTAATGCTGTTTTTTTGTCATAGCTGTACTTCGGTTTTGTGATATCGCAAATGCAGCCTTGTCTTTTTTATCTCAGCATGGCCTTCCTTACATAGAGATATAAATTGTTTCCACAGCAGGGGGTTCTCAAACCCTCCCCTTTCACTCCTTATAGCTCTAGCTATATGATTATATTTCTTGGCTGGGCTGTTAAGTTCTTTTTGTAGTCATTCTGAAAATAGCATTAGCTTCATAATTGGACCAATTTGGTCTGCTTCGAAAATTTCAATGAAACCACCATCATCATTCAAGTTTAGAGGGTGATCATGTGGTGCCTCCTGCCGGAAAACCTGCATTTTCCCATAAAAATGACAGCGTCAGTGTCATGTTTGTAGCACTCAATCTAGATTTTAAAAGGTGGGCTAACTTTTTAGCCTAGCTAATGCTATAGTTGTTCAGACAGTGTTTTTCCATGGCTGACTCGCCCCAGATTACATCATGAGAGCCAGCAGCTGTTAACCCAGGACAGCAGAAAAGGGAGGGAGGTCATGAGTTCATTGGTGTTACTTTTTAACAGAACCATATATGAATATGTGCATTGTTCCTCACAGCTGAAATATTTCTACTCTTTGAGTTATGGTCACTCAAGTCCTTCAGTTGTGTATGTGTGTGTCTGAGTGTGTATTTGTGGGTGGCATATCCAACCGTCCCCTTTTCCCGCCTTGTGTTCTGGCATGTCCAGGATTAGACCAAAGCATGTGTTATGGTTGTCCCTTCTGCTCTAACGTGCATCCTGAGGCCTCCACCTCTGTCCCTCGTTTCCTCTCCCTCCTTCCCTCAGTCCTCCATTGCGCCTCCGCTTTGTGCCTCTCTCCTCTCCCTTCCTTTGATGGCGTAATTGATTGACTACAGGAGGTGGGATAAACAGAACCCACAAGAGCCAATTCCTCTCGCCTCTTCTGCAAAGGTTCTGATAAAAAAAAAGGCCTGGCGCTCCATATACAGCCGCCTGCACTTAGACGTATACCGGACTGAGAAGGTGGCTAGGTGCCACGGTGGCTTAACTCAGCGACTTTCTCCAGGGGCTGGGGCTTGTGTCCTGCCGGTAATGGGCTTGTTTAGATCAGAGGGATGGAAATGAAACTCCTGAGCTCCAGGAGCAGAGAGGGATGCCCAGGGCCACTATCTCCCACAAGGCAGAGGGGCGTCTACTGCTGAGCCTGGAGTGTGGAGCGAGAGAAAGAGAAAGAGATGGACCTCGATTTGGATCTAATTGAGAAGAGCAGGGGTCGCTAAAATGCTAGGTGCTACGAAGCGGGCCTGGACAGGCATGGAGAATGAGACACCAGGGTGGGCCTGATTGGCCTGGACCAGAGACAGTTAAAGCTCAGAATAAAGTTTAATGAAGGCAGTTTAATGAAGCCGTAAGTGCTCCACTTTCTGATCTCCTCACTTCAACTTTGACACACATGTAGGTGAAGTGGGACACATGTTTCACCAAATGAAAACAGCAGTGCTGCACTTTCAGCTAGCAGTTGCTAGCAACTAGCACTTCTTACCAAATGTGTAAAATATTGCTTTATATAACCGTTCTTATATTTTCATCTTAGATTATTCATTTATATTCATGTAACTGTACTGCTATGTGTAACTGTGCTGCTGTACTGCTAGGTGTAACTGCACAACTATACAGGTGTACTGCTGCTAAAAACTGAAATTCCCAGAGGAACCTTCCCGAGGGATTAAAAAAGTTTTATCTATCTATCTATCTATCTATCTATCTATCTATCTATCTATCTATCTATCTTTCTATTTATCTAAAAAAACTTTG
>JBBIGA010000132.1:10206488-10224405 GCA_037576975.1 Alestes dentex | reverse complement strand
TATCTATCTATCTATCTATCTATCTATCTATCTATCTATCTATCTATCTATCTTTCTATTTATCTAAAAAAACTTTGATTCTCTGATTTTGATTCAAGTATTACAACATAAATGTGTGGCTAGTAGCCAGGAGTCTCTCATTTGTATAACTTTCATCCAGTTAGTCAAACATAACTAAAAAATGACACAGTTCTGTGCTTTCATTCAAGGAATTCAATTATCACCTGTGATCAGAGCAGTTTGTCCTGCACTGGCTTCAGTCTAGAGATGTACAACTCTGGTACAGTCTCCAGCACTGTTTGTTAGGTTTCTTCCTCAATCACACCAGCTAATCCTGGTAATCAACACGTCACCAAAGAGTTTTGCAATATTGCTGGTCAGTCCTCATCAGTGCTTTTTGGGCCAATTCAGCGTGTTAAATCTAAACTCAGCCACAAGATAACATTTAGAGAAACAAAAACAAGAAAGAGAGCAACATGAGTAAACGGCACTCTCAAGAGAGGGCGTAGTCTCACTTTTATACAAGTTGAAATGTTTTACCACTAGTTATGGGCATTTTGATTTTATTACTACCTACTTTTTAAATGAATGATATGTGATTTTCATGTTCCTGTATGATATTCTAAATGTGCTCTGAAAAACACTCATATGAAATAAAGTGATGAATGCGCTCATATTTCATAGACTTTTTTTAAACTTTTAGTAGCTTTTTACTTTAAAGCAGCCATTTAAGCCACTCAGTACCATACTAATGGTTTTCTTTCTCTTACACACACTGGGTTCAGCTTTAGTACATTAAACAATACATTCTGTAATTTGTTCGCTGCCCTTTTCTCCCAGAGCTACTACAACTCTCTGCTTTACAGAATAAAGAAAGCCAGAACACTGCAGTGTGTTTGAGTGCAAATTTTTACAGGAGACAAGAGGTGATGGTGAACTGATGAAAGCAATCATCTGTCAGACACAGTTGGCGCTATTTCATTGACATCGTCTCGGCGTGTCCCAGGCCTTGCTGATATATCAGGCTTTTTGACTCGACCTTTGAAAATTAAGCTGGGCCATGTACATAATCTTTTCTTAACACTATCAACAGATACATTTGAAAAACAAGGACCTAAGGACAAAGATGCCACGTGTCTCAGCGCTAAAGCAAATGATCCACTCCCATTACACTTCAGGTCTTCTTCTCTGAGGCTTATGTGCCTTAAGAGTGCACGTCGCCGCATTCGTCTCTCATGGCTGTCACGGTGAAAGCACTTACGGCATCCCATAATTCCCTAAATCCCGTAATTATTCCAGGATACATAATGTACCTGCGCCGCGGCCTGTCTGACTTCCCACTCCGACTCCGGCTTTGCGCAGACGGAGGCCTCTGTAAGCGGGGATTTCGCTCTCACGTCTGGCAGCAGGAGATTTTTTCATCTGAAAGCCTCATATTCCATTTTTGCTACTTAATATGGCTTTAAAAAAGAAAAAAAAAGAGCTCTAATCATATGCCAAAGGAATTCTGGGAAGCGAGGTGAATTAAGATCTTCAAAGTTGATTCATTTGGAACATGTCGATGCCATTCAAGGTGGATCATTTCTGTTTCTGCGCTTAAGACTCATCTGGGGCTGATGTCCCACCAAAACGTCTTTCACCTTCTCGAGTGTCGCGAATGCAGCCTCGTTTGCCTGGACCACCTGCGTTAACTTTGGGACAGAAATTATTCTGGACTTTGCAATTCATAACAACCCTTTCTTCACACAGATACACACACCTAGCTCTCCTCCTCAGTAGATAAGAGAGTGGTTTAATGGGGGTGGGGGGGGGGTGAACAAGCGAAGTTGGGAAGCTGAGAGACACTAGGCTGAGATAAGAATCGCTATGAAGCCCGGTTTTGATTTACATATAAAATCTCAGCTCAGCTCGGCTCACAGACTAATTAATATTAATAACTAAAATGGAAATGAGCTTCCAGACAGAAGAGGCCCTAAATGAAGAACAAACCAGGGCATTTTTTTTTGTCAGGGAGATGTACATAAGCCCCCCTTCTGAATGGAAGTGAGCCCTTAACAAGCATGACGCCTGGGCATAGACCGCCATACACAGAGACAATTTTTCTAGATAATAGCCTATCATGCAGGATACAATTTAAATTAAAAAATGCAATTTTCACCTTGAAATGAACAAATGATTACAATTTCTATACAAATTAAGGCATCCAGGCTGCGCCTCAGTACTGTGCCGGGGCCATGAAACTTGACATAATTGCCATGAAATACAGTTTCAAATATTTGTATTTTGTCCATCGCTTTATAACATGCCACTCTTGGCTTCTGTGGGTATGTGATCTCACCTTCTGGGGAGGGGAAAAAAAATAACATAAAAAGGAGAAAAAATCATCAGAGATGAAAAGCCCTTCAATGGATGAGATAAAAAATGTGAAGGAGAAGAGGAAAACACACAAACACACACACACACACACACACACACACACCCGTAAATCGGCATTGCTCGGCTCAGTAACCCCTGCAGCTATCTCTAAAAGCCAAATTATGGGCCCTTATCAGAAGAATCATATCTAACAGTTATCTGCTTCTATGATAGACTACCTCCCCAACCCACCCCGCTCCCCTCTCTCTCCCTCTCTCTCTCTTCCTCTGTTTATTTGTGATTACGGCCTCTCTTTGAATGAAATGTATTTGGGCTCTAGTGCAAAAAGTTCTGCCAGTGTTGGAT
This sequence comes from Alestes dentex, assembly GCA_037576975.1. Lineage (NCBI taxonomy): Eukaryota > Metazoa > Chordata > Actinopteri > Characiformes > Alestidae > Alestes > Alestes dentex. The sequence continues at coordinate 10,221,684 of JBBIGA010000132.1, read as the reverse complement.
GTGGAACTTTTTAAGTTTTTCTATAAACCCTGGACAAGGCCTTGTTTCCTTAAAGAGATCTGATGTCTTTTTTCATATTTTATTCACTGCTGTCACATGGTTAAAGTGATTTTACAGATAACAAGGCCCTAAAATACAAATACAGTGATATGTTTATGCAGAGAGAGGGACAGTGTCCAGCACAGTTTGGTGACTTTCCTGCAGCAAGAAATCGGATTCGTCTCGTCTATTAATTGCTAACTTTCATGGCTGTGTTTGAGTGGGGCTGTTACTAAACTGTGCTGGACACCAGCCCTCCAGGACCAGCGTTGAACAGCCCTTTTTAATTTGCATAACTTTGACCAAATTAGTCAGAAAGAAGCAAACAATGGCACAGCAGTGCTGTCGTTGCAGTCAGGAAATTCTTTAGCTCTAATAAAGACACGGGTGTTACTTCATAATTAAAGCGTTTTTACAGAAAAATCTGTTTCTCAAATAAAGCTATGTGTTTATACATTCAAATTTGTTGCCCTACAGTTGTATATTTTTGACATTATTTAAAATCAGCTGCTGAAGTCTAAATTTTCACATTGCACAGACCAAATGATTCAAATTTTGTTACATTAACATACCCTGAAAGTGGGCTGGCAACATGACCTTTCATTACAAATAGTATAATAAGTCCTAATGAACTGGATTTTGTGCAGTGCAACATATAATAAAAATCACAGTATGTTTCGTAGTACAGTTTTTTTCAGTTCCAACTTTTTCAACAGACAATTAAATATAACACTGCTGTGTACTAAGGAAATATACTGAAGCATGTTATTAAATAAAAGCAATATTTTAAAGTAATGTTATATAAAGATTTAACAATATAAGGTCCACATCTATATCACTCACCCTTAATATAAAATTAACAAAACATTTTTTTTTTGCTGTAAAGTTACTTTTGCTGTAAAGTTACATTTTCAGAAATTTGAGAAATTTGAAATTTGAATTTTGACAGTGACAATATACATCTAATACTGAACAAATACATTCTATTTATTAAAAATAATGAATCTGCACAAAACATAAATGCTATTTGATATATCTATCAGTAATGCTATGAATTATATAAGAATAAATACGAGTAACATGAATAATAACTTCCTTACAATAAGTAGTGACTCAGTGTTTTATTAAATCTGGAACCAAACTTGTGTCCTCTGACTAACACAAAGATAAAAAAAAATATCCCAAAATGTTATACAAATAAATACGGCAACTGGTATTTATGCATATATATATTGAAATGTCTTAGAAATATGGCCTGTAATACATTAACTTTCACTGAAATGTACATATATGTGACATCTATATGTCACATGTACTTAGTGCCCCTAAATATAATATAGCATTAACAATTTTGTACATTAGAACACAGCAATGAATTACTGTTGTGAATGACTCGTCCGTAACACACAGCTCTGACTGCAGTTAAAGTAGAATTTAATGACCGGTGATGTTACAATGGGCCACCAGAGGCTAAGCGTGCATCCCCCACTCCCTGCTCATATAGCTGAGTGATATGTGCTACAGCACTGCCAGTACAAAGCCTAAAGAGAGCCTATTAAAGTTTGATCTCCCCCCGTCTCTCTTTTCTCCCCTCAATCTGTGGGATCCTGTCAACCAAGAGGCGCACATCAGATTTCAATAGCCGACCTCTTAATGCGGCAGGTCAGTGGCACACCGGCAACAATTTCACACCAAAGATGAAAGGGAAATGAACAGGCAAGACTCTGGAGTGACCATGGGGCCCTGGCCGGGCTGACTGACCCGCTTCAGTGCACTCTGGGAAGGGGACATCTAGAAGAGATGTGTGCTTGTGTGTGTGTGTGTGTGTGTGTGTGTGTGTGTGTGTCTATCACAAAGTGAGCTGCAGTATCTGTCTAACAGCAGTTAAAGAGATCGTTTAGACCAAAATGTGAATGTGGCAAAGTTACAAAAGGAAATGAGATCATGCTCCTCAACTGAAATCACTCACATTTCATCTGAAATACAAAATGACCATGTGACTATTAGTGGTGTAAAAAATGCATCTGATGCATCAGTAGGCAAGCAGAACTCATTTTTGACCAAAATAATCTTTTTATTGTTAAATTATTTTTAACGAAAAAATGCAAAATAACAAAAAGAGCTTCAGATTGTGTGTCCCACTCTCTCTCTCTCTCTCTACACACACACATATATATATATATATATATAGATAGATAGATAGAGAGAGAGAGAGAGAGAGAGAGAGAGGGCAAAGTACTGGAACTGAACAGAATTGTGGTGTAATTCTTGACGTCAAGAATCGCAATCAAATCGAATCATTTTGAGGTCAGAGATGTCCACCTCTACTAACAATGCATGAAAGCCACCAAGGCCAGTTAGCATCATGCAAATGACATCATGCTAACCACGGCCTTTCTTGACCTGCTAATTCTCATTTACTGTTCATTCATTCATCATTATCATTTTTATTTTCAATTAAACTGTGGTATATTTCAGCTGGGTCCACCCTCCTGGGACACCAAATGACCAAATCACTCAAAACAGCATGACAGATTTCAGCTCAAAACGTATCATCCAAAAACTGCACACACTTTTATGTTAGCATGCTAGCTTTCATTTCTTGATGGACTAGGCCTCATTCACAGTTAACTGTATTAGTATTTTAATTTTCAATGACATGTGGAGGATTTAGAAGTGCTTGTCCATTCACTGGACAATCAGAACATTAATTTAACTGATTTTGCCTTAAAATACAGAAAACTCCAAAATGCACATACAGTCATTTTAACATGCTAACATGTGGCCTTTCTTGACCTCCTGGCTCCTGATTTGCTTTTTAGATGTATTTAACATTCATCATTTGTTATATGTAGAGGTGATCACATTTACCTTTCATTGGTTCAACAGAAAAACCTTCAGGAACCTCAAGACGACCATCACAAACACCCATTTCTACAGTGTACCATCAAGCCAAAGGCAGTAAAATAAACTCCCCACTATGGCCCTGATGACCCCAGCCATGTCTGTTTAAATGTCTGAATGGATTCAGGAGCTCAGCACCTCCGGAGAACCTGGCGCATCCAAAAAAATTACATGGAGCAGGTTACTGTGGAGAGTCAATGTCACAGCTCCCCCTGGCCACTGGGCTGGCACGGATTTTGTCCACACTTGACGGTCAGGAAATATTCAGGGTTTGTGCATGCGTGAGTGTGTGTGTGTGTGTGTGTGTGTGTGTATTAAAACTGACCAGTGTTTCTAGTATAAGCCTGAGGCCTGTGGAAATTCGCAATACCGATGTGGAAATACACAAACAAATAAAATCCACATCCAGCTCCGCAAAGGAATTTCCATTAAATAAGCATTTGCTTTGGTTGGCCCAGCAATGTGTTGGCGCAAGAGACAAACCCGATCAGACTGCCATTTTCTTCCCACCGTGTTTTTTTTCTCCTCTTTTTCTTTCTTTGCCCTGGGGGCTGGAGCTCATCTGAGTGATGTGTTCCTTAAGTGGCTGTCAGGTTCACCAATGGAGCAGAGAAGTGAAAGTGAGTGTGTAAATATACTGCCGGATCAGCACCCCTGGGCACTGAGGTGGAGAGGGGCTTGTGTGTGCATGTGCGTGTGTGTGTGTGTGTGTGTGTGTGTGTGTGTGTGTGTGTGTGACACTGATTTTGTACATTTACTGTTTTTATATAAAAACAAAAACCAGGATAACATACAATGACAAGAACAAAAAAAATGGCAATGATGCTTTTATTTTTCTTTTAATACAGCACTTTTTAAATAACTATTTCAACTTTTAATCAAACTGTTTTACAGGAGAGGTTATTGAGGTTAACAGTAATTTAACAAAATTATAGTCAGATCAAAATTTCATAACCTGCAAAAATGTAATTTTTTCTATTTTAATTTCTTTTACACCATACGAAAACACTTAAAAAGCTAAACAGCATCCCTGTGTATTGTGGGAAGATTTAATATGAAAGTCAATTGAAAATTACTTAGAATTACATCTTTTTACCTGATTGTATGTCAAAGCTGAGTGTTTCACTATACATTCTGCACTGCAATGTGCAGTATGACCATTACAGAAGAGATAAAGTGTCAGTCAAAAGGTGTAAAGGGAAATATGTTGTAGCATGTTGTAGTGTCATCTGGCTTTGTCTGAAATTGGGTAAATTGCATCTATATACCATTATGAGTGGGTTAGAAAAAAAGACTGGCCATTTAGACAGACTGCTAAATTTTGATGAATTTTGTTGAATGTGCCAAAAAAGAACTATGGGAAATGAGAGCCAGGTATAAACATACCAGATTTCAAAATATTATCTTAGCGGTTCTTGAGATATTAAAGAATGTAGCATGGATGCAGTGAGAGCTAGATTTTTGTAATGATGTTATTCACTAGGTGAGGCTACTCTTCAAAAGAACTAGTGAAATAGTTGTTGAATTATTGCCCAAACAGTGTTGTATGCCTACCTGACTTCAGAGGATGCTAGCATTAATAGACACAAATCTCTTATTCTATATCAGACATATGGGGCTAAAAGTACAGAAAATTTCATGTGGTCTAAATATGTGGAATCGTCAACATAAAATGTGTATAAATCAAATAAAACAAAAATACATTTTGACATTTATATTTCCTACACGTGTAGATATGTCACAATTTAATAAAGATTAATTAACTCAATTTCTAAAAGTGAGTTGATTAAATGTATGATCTAGATGAATATGCTTAGTGATTACTTTGCAATTTGAAAGATCCGTCGGGTATCAGGCAGGTGAATATAAAGGCATGTTTTACAGATTCTCCAAAAGGGGGTGCATCACTTAAAGAGAGGAAACCCACACCAGCAGGATCTCAGAAAGGGACTAAATGCAGCTAAATTCCATTTCTGGAACCAAATTCCATTTCTGATACATATAAAACATGTGAACTCAAATATAAAGGTGACAAATAAGGATTCAGTGGTATGATGCCAGTTTTGGTACCTTCAAGAACATTTTAAAGATTAATTTTTGCATGTTTTTTCACGAATGTGAAGAACCTTGAAAAATGTAAAATATTCAGTTACACCAAGAAGATTGTATGGGACATATTTTTGACTCTATATCACTCCACATCTTGACAACAAATAAAAACAAGCATGTGTGCATGAGTGTGTATATGCAAGGCCTGTGAGCCATGCCTATAGCCATTAGCGTCCCTTGGTCCCTATCCTCTGTATAGCAATAGACACTGCAAAGGCCTTTCCTTGCTTTCCCACACACTGCCTTTCTCTCCGGGGAGCACGGCTGAGAGCCTCCTTATGCATTCATGAGGGGAGCGCGCGGATAAATAAAAAGGTTCATTACGGCGCTAAAGTGTTACTAATGACATGTACCTGCCACCCAGCACCTCCGAAAATCTAATGTGACACACTAGAATGGAAAATCTATTCCACCGCGCCAGAGCCTCCGGTGGAGCCGAGAGTGTGCTCCCGCTCGATGGAAATTTCCCTGCGTCTGCCCCCTCCGCTTGGGTCCATTCTCCAACCAATATTTACAATTCCGCAGCCATTATGTCCTACCAGGCCCTCTGAGCATGCTGCCGCGACCTCCATATTAGCTGAAAATTGGACTTTTGCGAACTTAGCGGGGGCGAGAGGGAATTGTCTCAAGCTTCTTGTGATGCAGCACCAGGGTGCACAGCATGGGGGCCACCATAGGGGGCTCCTGCTTTTTCCCAGTAACGATATGTGTTTGTTTTTGTGGAAGTATAGATGTTTCACCCCTGAAAACACACAGGTACTTTGTGCTTAAATGGGTATTGGGCTTTTTTACTTTGAGACTTGTTGAGCTATGTATTAAACGGGTTGTGGTTATCAGAAATGTGATCGATCCCTGCAAATGTCACAACTGCACGGACACACAGAGACACAAGAACAAGAACAATATAAATATAAAGTTTAAATAATAGTCAAATAAAAACTCAGAAAATTACTCTGTACTAAACACACTATGCTATGTATACAAAATGCTGGGGTAAGTAAGAGAAGTGAATATAAATACTATAGATAACTAGAATAGTAATTCATTCATTCATTTTCTGTAACCACTTAATCCTTACTAGGGTCATGGGTACCCGGAGCCGATCCCAGGGTCAATGGGCGCGAGGCAAGGACTCACCCTGGGCAGGGCCCCAGACCACTGCAGGGCACTGCTAAGTAATATACTAGTTAACAAAAACCATGGTTATGGGTTGTTCTCTACACCAAGTCCCTTTCTGCATGTAATAGAGATCAGTGGTAGATAAGTGTGATTGACATGGATTTATTTTGTTCAAATTGAGACTTAACTGTGCATTTAGTGTGGTACATTCTACACTTGACACTTTGTCTCCTTAAATACTGGTCTCCACTTATCACACTTTATTTGTTATTTGCTTTATTATGCTAGTTATGCCAGTTAACATAGCTGGATGGTGACATGCAGATGTTTTTTGTATATGCTTATGTTATATTTTTGCAGTATGTATATCTCACCCCTTGTATTTTGAGATTCATTTAATCACTAAACATAGTAGGCTAATACTCTTTGAGATATTGTAAATTACACAGTAGTAATTGGAATCAGAAAACTTTAATGATCCCGGAGGAAATTGCTTATGTCCTGAATGTACAGTGTAACGTTCATAGATATGGACCCAAATGCAGAATATAAAATTAGAAAGTTTAATGAAACACAAAGTCCACAAAGACAAAAATCCAAAACTGTGGCAACAATTTCCTCCGGGATAAATAAAGTTTTCTGATTCTGATTCTGATTCTGAAATAGTCCAAAAACCAGAGCATCTGACAAAAGGCAGTCAAAGTTAAGTCCACAAGGCAAAAAGGGTAATCCAAAGTCCAGAAATGGGTCAGAGAAGCACAAGGAAAAAACTGTCCAGAACTCTCTTGGAAATACGCTCGGTAACTAGGTAGGGCTAGTATACTTCGCACTGGTAGATAGTCCTGCAGGTCTATATATAGTTCCAGGAAGCCTAGTACTCTGGTGAACTAGATCTCCACCCTGGAGCTGTAATCTGAAGAGGGCTGTCTGGGACATCGCCTCTAATTCCGTACCAGTCCTTACACACAGTCACACAGAGAAACAAAGACAAGAACTGTTTAAAATACAAAGTCTAAATAAATCCGGTAAAAACTTTACCTTTAGTATTAATATTATAGATAAATAACTTACAGTTATGTGAATTAATAGTAACACGAATAGTGGTTAGGAGTCTGTTATTGTACGTAACAGAGATACATTCAGTAATGCAACAAAGTGCTCTAAAAAGATTTTCTCAACTGTACCTCTGCTAACAAATATGCTAGCTGGAAAAGGTGGATGGTGGAATGCAGAGGATGGTGGAATGCCATGTGCCAATTTTTGCATATGTGTTTGCATTTATGTAAAGATGTAGGTATTTCACCCTTAAACACCCGCTACATTCCACTTTCCACCTGTGCTAACTAGCATGACAGAACTAACTAGCATGAGTTTCAGCATTGGCCTACTAGGTCTCAGAGTAAAAGAGCTAAATCCCTATTTAGGCACAATTCATCTCAGCTTGGTGTTTTTATGCAAAATCATTCCCATTCAGACTGTTCAGCCTTTTTTATTTATTTATTTTTTATTTTTCCACGAGTTTGCAACAGTCGAGAAATGCATAAATAAAGTGGCGCATTAACTTCTCGTAATTAACTTATGTAAATAGGCATCATTATCCAGTGTTTCTAAACAGCAGTCAGGATGTATGCTCGTGTAATTAGCTCATTAATATTGGAGGTGCGCGCTCAGATTTCAGCCGCAAAAAAAGCAACACCTCGGCGGGCTGCGAAAAAAAAAGCCTCTGTGATGCTGCCATGGAAACGGAGCTTAAGTGGCTTACTGGCTGCTCAAGTGAGCTGGGAGCATCACGCGAAGGTGAAAGCACGCCTGTGTGAGTGTGTGTGCATGCGTGTGTGTGTGTGTGTGTGTGTGTGTGCATGTGCATGTGTGTGTTTTGGGCCCAATGTACCACCGGCACAAAGCCCACAGGCAAACGTTGCCCTCGACCTAGAAAAATATTACATTATTCAATATTTAGATTCACCAGAGTTCAATTACTAATGGCAAATGTGTGTTTGTTCGTAATAAGATGAGGATTTGCAGGAGAGTCTAAATGTGGCATTGTACACACACAACTGTGTGCACATGCTTTGTCAGGACATACAGTTTAATCCTACACAACAGCTCCATTGTGGGCACATAGAATAGGATTCTTTCAATCCTACAGTAATATTATATTGTACATTCACTGGAACATGCTGTAAAAATAGGAGCTCTTAGAGGCCATTCAGAGCACACGAGTGTGTTGCATCTACCGTACATTTGAACTCAAAGTTTGTGGCCAATTGGCCATGGTGTTGTGAGACCTCTTGCAACACAAAGGTTTTCCAATCATAATTGAAGCCAGAGGTAAATGAGACGAGAGCGTAATTAGTGTCAATGAGCTGTAAAAGTAATGAATTTGTCGCATAGTGTGATGACATCTAGAATTCCAGTGATACGTGTGGTATCTATTCTACTTATCAGTTTGTTGAGGAGAAACTAAGTGTAATTGTGTATGTCTGCATGGATTAGTGGCATTTAGAGACACTTGGTCTGACCCTCAGGTTAACAGGCCACTTTAGAAATGGGCAAACATGTCAAATGACCAGTTTAGTGTCTTTAGCTGAAAAACAGGGTGGTTCAAATGCCAACAATGTATTTTTAAAAATTATTTAAAAAGTATAAAAAATACATTTGCATTTAGTGTAGTATACACATTTGCCATATTCTCCCAATTATGCTGCACATTATCTGCTCTGCTGCTGCTGTATTTGCACAGTTATATTTACTGCTGTCTCCCTCTGTTGTGCATTTTTGCACATGTAGCTGCTAGAAAACAGTATCTGTTATAATACTGTATTCATTCAGACTAGTGCAGTAGTTATTGTAACTAAATGTTGTCTCCTCTGGTTGTTTTGTTGCTCTTGTGTTTTTCTTGTCTGCTCTTATGTAGTCTTGTGGTGTATATACACAAAATGCTATTGTCTGTAAGAGAGGTGGATATTTATACTATAGATAAATAAATAAAATGACTGCTGAAGCAGTTTACAAGTGAACTCAAATAAAAATAAGATACCCTTTAACAGTCCCACAGGTGGGAAATTTGCATTGTTACAGCAGCAAAATGGACAGAACAAAAGAAGAAAGTAGAAGTGGTGTGGAGTTGAATAGCCTTACTTATTTTTCTCTATTAGTCAGCCATAAACCAGTCAGATTCATCACATATTCATATGCATATACATTTCATAACAGTTCACTTTTGCCCTTTTTAATTTATATGTTATAACAGCTTATTGCTGGCTCTAAAGTATTTATGACCTATATAATAACCATTTATGACATGTTTGATCATTCGTAATTCCTTTTTAAGGGTAGGCTTTTTGAAAAGTGGTTCTCATATTTCAGTGGCAAATAATAGTTTTTTCTGATATCAATGAAATCATTAATAAAATTGAGCAAAATTATTTGCTCAAATTTGAGCCTAAATATTTACTTCTACCTAAAAAGCAATGCATTTTGTTATAACTAATGGGTAAAATGAGCCTCATCAGAATGTAATTATTACTTTTAATAATTCAATTATTATGTGAGCATAGGATCACCAACATCCAGTGAGAACATCAATGAGTGCATATATCAAATACATTCTAGTCAGACGAAACAAAAATAGACTTCTAGACAATAATTCAGTTTGTCATGTCAGAAGAACGAAGGCTATGATCCCAAGAACAATGGAGCAACTTTTCTGCTAATGGCACTGAAGCCATTCAATCAAATGAAACTGTGATGTATCAGGACACATTAGAGGACAATTTAATGTCATAAGCTAAGACAGTGAATCTGGGGAGAAGATGAGTGTTTGAACAAGACAGCAACTCCAAACATAGCCAAAACAACTTCAGGCCAGTTTTTTAAAAAGAGGTCGAAGTGTTTGCAGTTTTGCCAGTCCCCTGGCTTGAATCTCACTGAAAACATGTGGAGGATTTTGAAATGGTCTATCAGAGAATCCTCATAACCTTGAGAGAGTTGAAGACAGTTTGCTTAGAGGAATTGGACCACCCAAAATTTTACTGCAATGCTGCAAATTACTTCTCACTATAGTTCCTACCTGCTAACTATTTTATAAATACAGACACAGATCCGTTCCTTCGACAGTGTTACCCGAATGTTGGTGTTAGTCGAAACATACCCTGGCTGTAGTCACATTCTAGTCACTTTCCGATCCTAACACAGTTGTAAAATCATAAAAACACAACTAAGCCACAGAAAAAGGAAAAGGAAAACTCCCTCACTCATACGCTGCGTTACTGCGTATTCTTCCGCAGCGTGCAACCAAACAAGTTTGCCCGCGTAGTCCGTAAGTACGACGCTAATGGTGTAAGTCGTGTGAGAGAGGGAGTGAGGGTTGTAAACTCGAAACATCGTATGTCGAGACTGTTGTAACTCGAGGACCCTATACTCTAAAATTACTACAGTAATTTACAGTCTACTTATTTCTGTTTTTTAAAGACATATTCTTAAGAATACATTCTACTTCATATCGTGATGTTGTGTGTAAATATAATGCGAATTTATGCACTGATTAACAAAAACATTCAGCATACATCTTTAAAAGCTTAGTGCTAGACCCTAATCCTCTGTAATAGCCTGTGGTTTTATCAAAAGGAATAAAGGCAGTTGCTAGTGGTCAGTTTGACTTTTGAGACTATTTGGGTTTTTGCAACTCCAAACCACTTTTTGTGTGAACTTGTAAAATACATCAGCAGTAATTTTACTTATTTATCCATAGTGTTTATATCCACCTCTCTTACGGACCACAGCATTTTGTGTAAATAGAATAGCATATTTAGTACTAAGCATTTTTAGAGCATTTTTGTAGAGCTTAAGTTTGACTTTTACTATATTGCTCTTGGCTTTATGTCTATGTGTGTCTCTGCTTGCATAACATAAGCAATTTCCTCCAGGATAAAGTTTTCTGATTCTTGTTCTGCATCAATGTAAATACACCTATTAGACATTCAGATTTCTGCATAAATAATGCATTTAAATTTAGCCTAGCATACAGCTTTAACCTACACAGCTTTACTTAACTCCAGGGACGTGATCTGTACAGTGTAACTAATTCAAATTTATTATCTGTTACACTAAAAGGCCCGATGTCTCTGTGTGATTTATCCCATGGTCAAAGGCAACTAGAGGAACTTGCTCTGTCAGTCATTAACGAGGCAATTAGCCCCATGCTAAGAGTGACCATTGAGACTGTTAGCCTGTCAGAGTGTATTGGACTCTTTTTAAACACCTAGCTGCCACTGTAGGCTTTTTCCCCCTTGACATGTTGGTGCAGTCTTCCAAAGATCCCTAATTTAATCACTGGCCCCCATCAGGGCCCCCAAAATGACTCCAATGTCTGCTTTCCCGACGTGTCAGCCGCCATTTGACTGATTAATTCAAATGACGCCACATGGAATGTTCTGCCTTGTTTGTCATATTATCCCAAATCCGGAGCTCGGCTCTACCTCCATTAAGTGAGCTCTTTCTGGCCTCTCCTTGTGGTCCCTCCTGACGCCCTGTGAGCCGATGACTTCAAAAAGCCCCTTTCTCTGCAGGCTTGGCACCACGGGCCGCTAATTATGACGGTAATAAAAGGTAACAGAACAGAGTCTGCCAGCAGCTGCCAGCCAGCGGAATTTTCCTCCTTCCTCATGTCGCTGCTCTCTGGCATCGAGGTGTTATTTGGCGTGCGTGGCATTGTGGGGCGCAGTGTATTATAGCAAAATCAGCAGGGTCTCTTTCTAGCTCATGTCTGCTGCATGGCCGCTCTTTCCTTGGCCAAGTGGAGCACAATGGAAAGATAATTATAAGCATGTAAAGTCCACCATCTTCTGTTTGAATGCTTTTCTGTGCACTGGAACATCACCGACCCCTTGTAGCAGCCACAATGGCCTGACACACAGGGATTCCCAGGGGTCCTATAGAAAACCTATTAGCCACTCAGACGGTTTAGTATGGCTCCTATAGGAAGGCCTCTATTGAATCCAGCAGACAAGCAAACAGGAGATTGTTATCCTATTGGCTTAGAGATGGCTTGCAGCATTCAATTGTATGGAACAATGTCTTTTTGGAAGAGGCTCAAGCATAGACAAACAAAAAAGCTATATTCATTAGCAAAAGCCTTGGCTAGATGTTCCTCAGGAACCACCAGCTTTTCATAATCCTAGCATTTGGTGTCCTTCCACAAGAGACTTGTTGTGTCTGAAAAGCTCAGAAGGCTCCTGTTGCCGAATACTTGTTAACAGTAACTCTCCATCCCTGGCCTTTATTAATCAAAGGTCTTCCCTAATATCCCGACACTTTAGTTTGCTAATACACCAACACACATGGCCTTCCTGTCCCTCATCAGCTTGGCCCAGGTCAGCGTCCAATCCCTGACACTCAGCAGATAAGGAGGGGAGCTTAAAGCTGTTACTGTCAGCTTTCTCACCTGGATCACAAGAGCTTTGTGGCAGCTACGTGCAAACCAGCTCTCGTTCTTCCTCCACCACGGATCCCCCCCCTCCACACACACACACACACACACACACACACACACACACACCCACACACACACAAAAGGCTCCAGGTGAAGTGGCGGACAAATGCACGAGCTATAATGTTACCGGCAGCTAAGCCAGGTGGAGGAGCTCTACAATAGCAGGCAGGTAATGACAGCCTAGGCGCTAACCCTTCGTCCTCAGCCTCCTTTTTTCCCCCTCGCGCCTCATTTCCGAACAGCGGCTGCCATTTCACAGCTGTTAAGTGCTGCCGCTCTCTTTGTCGTGATTAGGGGTAAATTAATGGATGCCTCCTGGTAATCAGTTTTGATTAGAGCTGTCAAGTTTTTGCCGTCAGCTGGTGAAGAGGTCGCTCATGGTGGACAGAGGATGTTTCCTCCCCCCTCCAACCCCCCAAACCCCCCAGTCACTTGGAGACACGTTAGTGTGTCACCTGTACTGTATTAGAGAAGCCCAGAGTGGGGAAAGGAGCTCTGATGGCTGCATCAGCATCACAGACTAGGTAATACAGTCTCGAAAGAACAGTGGTTATTTAAATAGTAACCTACATAGATTCTCAGTATAATTTATTGTAGCATCCTAGTATGAATACTGGCTAGTGTAAACCCACTCATTCAATCATACCCTAGTTAATACAGCTGGTTCCCAGGCCAGTGATATAGCAAGAAACTGGCTGGCATGAACCCACCAGACTGCCAGCAGTAACCATTCAGTATAGCCCATACAGTCCAGTAAGAACATTAATGTATAGGCATGTAAGAACATGAATGTATATTGTTTTCCTTTCACTTAACCACAAGCAATGGAAGTAGGTTAGTTTGTTAACCAGTAGCAAGCTAATGTCCAAGCTGTAAAGCAAATGTGACCGTTAAACAGAACCTAAAGATTAACAAAAAAAGCACATTTTTTAATCCACTTATGACTTTTTGTGATATATAACATACAAGACGCTGACCTGCTGTCCTGTTTTGTCTGTGGAGACGGGGTTAAATTACTACAGGCTGAATTAAAGGTTATATGTAACTGTATTGTTTTTTGTGACATCATAAAAGCAGGAAATTCAAAATTGACTGTTTTGGTTTGCATGCATGGACTAGGGAATAACTGGAACTTTGTGTTTATGTATTATCATGGTTTTCCATGATATGAGCTCTTTCAAAACATCACTCCAAATGCTTACCTAGAAACAGATGAATTTTTTAAAAAACATAAGATAGGTTTGATCTTGATGAGCTAAGCAATAATTAATGGGATTCTGGAAACAAAAGGCCTGGGCATGTGTGCATTGTTGCATCCTAGAATTCTGCTGTGTTTAAAGTATGCAAATTGAACTCTGTTGCACTTGATGCTAGCCCATTACCAGCTTAGGCCACGCTAGCGGTGGCGGCTAGGATACCGGGAGCAGTCACTGGAACACAGCTATGACGGCCATTGTGGGAAATGCATAAAAGGGTCTTTTTCCCTGGCAGGGTTTAATTCACTCCATCATGTTTAAGATGCACTGTGTAATGTATTGGGGGTCTTATAATTGATTTTCCCCCCCTGAATGTGGGCTCCACTGCAGGGCTGTTTAGTGCGTCGTTTACAGCAGCAGAGCAGGACGGACTGATGGGCAGCGCTTTGGAGGAGCTCCCAGAGGCACGGACAGAGATGACACACACCTGAGACCCTGGAGTTGATAACTAACACACACACACACACACACACACACACACGTGCACACATTCTCTCTTGGACTTTCACAGGCTGCTCAAGAGATATTAGAGTAAAAAAAACCAACAGTTTTTCATGGGCTCTGCAGTATTTTCTGAAAAACAAACAGACATAAGTACGTATATTAGGGGTGTCAAGAGATTTAAATAAATATCGAATTAATTTCAAGCTCTGTGATTAATTAATCTAGATTAACTGCACACATTTTTGCTGTAAAAGTGTTTAAAATTTGTAATAAATTTTTACATATGAGTGAATGCATAATTAACATTACAAACTTTCAATGTCTCTTTTATTTAATAACTGTTGTTGCACTGTTCATGTGCAGTAATGGTCTCTGCAATCAAAAATATGATCTAATATGCAGAGGGAAAAAATGCTTCAGCAAGAACAATGATAGAACCAAGTCCATCTTTAGGGTGCAGTTTAAGGCAATGTACATACAAGCACGGGAGTCAGAAGCATTTTAATGTGGGCGTGCGCTGCACTCGGCCTGTTGTGTTTCACTCATATGTCACCCCCTAATATAATAGTTCCGGTGTCCTGACGATTTATGCTGCCTTGTCAAAAAATGCTACTGTAGCGAAAATCTATAGCAGAGTCTCTTGATTCATGCTACCCTGTCGAAAAATGCTCCCTTTAGGTTTATACAGTTCATAGTCAGTTTATAACACTGATAATGAGAAATAGGCAAATAATATGCATAATCATTTAAATAAAAATATCTTTTATTTAAATGAGAAGAGTCTAGATCGATAGACAGATCTTTAGAGGTACGTAGAGCCAGTTTATACAGT
>JBBIGA010000132.1:10164531-10181418 GCA_037576975.1 Alestes dentex | reverse complement strand
GGCGGTCGTTGGTAACCCGGGCCTCGACCGATCCGGTATGAAATCCCTGTTTGTGATTCGCATGTTTGATTTGGCTCGGATGCCCTTCCTGACACAACCCTCTGCATTTATCCGGACTTGGGACCGGCACAAGGAATCACTGTCTTGTGACCTCTTATGGTTGCATTGTCAGCTTTATCTGTAGGCCAACGCACAACAAACCAGCAAATAACAATAAACACAAAGCAGACCAAGAAATCTAGTCTAGTAACCTGTCTTGACAGGGAGGGTCTTTCTCAGGCTGACAGATAGCTGATCCTTAGGTTAACATAGGAGTACTGCGTCAAAAAGTATCAACAATTATACATACTCACAGAAAAATATCTTGGTAGTAAAAGAATCTTGTTTTACATTTTTATTGGCTGTTTTGATTTAAAAAAATAATAATAAGGTGACTGGCAAGACAAAAATGAGATCTCAGCATTTTGAGATTTTCAACAAAGAATAAAAAAGTGTTGTTTTTTTTCTTGAGTAAGAAATTTAGTTACTTAACTGCTTTCCATTATTTTGTATTCCATTACTTTTATTTTATTTGAATTGTTTTCAATTCAAATGTTCAATTGAGAAATGCTGTCTTGAACCTGTTAGTACAAAATATAAATTAAAAGCAATTCATTATGTAACTAATCATTCATGTCATTTCCATGGAAGAAGAAGAATAATATAACAGCATAGCAAATTGTCCAGAATAAGCTCTAGGCTCTTAAGGACTTTTAAAAAAATGCCCTAAAACTGTATCTTTTTTTATGTAGTAGAATGCATTTTGGCAGAGAAATCTATAACAGTTTGATCTTTCTCTGTGCCACTGGCTATGCTGGTGAAGGACACTGGAAGGACGTGGTGAATGAGGCCAGTGTGCCCACGTGCCACTGCGGAGCAGCCTGAAGAGCGTCCTAGAAAATCACTCGCTCCCGTAGGAGTCTCTAATGAGTGAACGGTGGCTCCTTTGGCATTCCTTCACAAGGGCCAGCTTATTTTACAGCATGTGTGCTCTTAATTTGCTGCATCAATAAGCCTGTGTCAAACTGTCAAGGAAAAACAGATGTAGGCGCTGAACTTTGAAGGCCGTCGGGCAAAAAGTGATGGCCCTTAGCTGTCACTGAGTGGAATCAGTGTATGTTCATGATGTTCATTATAGGGCTGCAGAATACATCTGTTAAAGGTTAATGCAGTGTTGACCTGAGAAAGGGTGAGGTCACCAAAGCCTGCACATATATTTGTAAATCAATGCATTTCTTTTTATGATATTTGCCTGAATTTCTACCCAGTTTAGTCACCTCCATGTCCACCTGCTATCTAGGTCTTTCATCCTGGGAAGGTGAAGGCTAGTGCATGCCTCCCTCAAGTAATGCAAAGACAAGGACCACATGTTTTCAATCTGAACAGCCCAACATGATTGAAGGAGAATGCTAATTCTGTCACGTCAAAAACAACACCTGTGTTAGCTAGCATTAATTGAGGAGAGGGAGGGCTATCCTGGATGGAAGTGACACAGTAAATAAAGATTGCATATCATTAGAGGACTAATTTGCAGTTCAGCTTTTTTGCAAAAGCCGTTATTGCTATTAGGGCTGTTGTGATTAATTGATTAACATCAAGTCCTCGGTGTATTTGCTGTGTGGCATCACACAATAAA
Organism: Alestes dentex; assembly: GCA_037576975.1. Lineage (NCBI taxonomy): Eukaryota > Metazoa > Chordata > Actinopteri > Characiformes > Alestidae > Alestes > Alestes dentex. The sequence goes on along the minus strand of JBBIGA010000132.1, from coordinate 10,179,743 downwards.
TAAAAACTGTATTTCATCCGAGGACTCATTTGCATATTTCAGCCGTTTGGAATATCTTTATTGCAAAAGTCACGATTGCTACGAGGGCTGTTGTGATTAATCGATTAAAATCGATCAATCACAACAGCTTCAGTTAAAAATGAATCCATTAAATTATGCGTTCTGATAAGTTGACTTTATTACTGGTAAGTTAACATTATTATCAGTTTGAACGATAAACAGAAGATCCACCGGGCCTTATAAAGCTGGTTTCAGTCTGAATTGTCTCCAGAAGGGGAGCTATTGGCACAACTCACTGAAAGGGAAACCCAGCAGAACCTCACAAATGCATGCGTATTTGTAGCTACAAAATATAGTAAAATGAAGTACATGCTGTCATAAGTTCGATTAACCACAAATAATCACTCAGTCACTGATATAAACAATATTTGTAGGCCTAACTGTTATAAAGATCAAAAAGTGATATAGTATGCCGTCATATCTCAGACAAATATAAAAATAATGGTTTGACTATGCAGGGTGTATTGCAAGCAAATGTGCAATAATATTGTGTAGAATATAGGATTTTGTGCAGGCCTAATAAACTTTAGGACAGTGCTTGTAGCACCATCTTTGTGTCCTTGGTCACCTTTGGGAAAGTGCCTGACACCAGAGCCCAGCATAAGAGAGTCATATAACAGGCTTAAAATGGCCAGCATCCGCCCTGCCAGAGAGGCTGTATATATATATACACTGCACTGGCCGAGCGCCAGTATGTACAATCAATAGTAAAGGCCTCTCTTTTTATTAGTGCTTTGGGTGAGCTCACTGCGGAGTCAGCGTGCTGCCAGTGCAAATCCAGTGCACAAAGTCCATTATTTTTAGCCCTACTCTGAATACATCCTGAAGATCTGCCGAGAAGCTGAATGTGTGTAATATCAGATAGGGGCATATCGATGGACAGTAACATTTCATATTCCATATACCTCTTCAAGGTGACTTTTGTCTCTGTGCAGACAAAAACTTGCTCCAAACCAAATGGAAAATGTACATATACAGAGGACTAATAGGCCTAGTCTGAGACTATGCTTTTATTTTGCAGTTGTCTTAAGTTAAATACATATTTTCCCTGACAAATGATTTTATTACTGTAATAATAACAGTATATAAAAAAGTAATAAAAGTAGAAATATTCCTTGGAAATATTTACAAGATGTTGAGGATTTCTCTCCAGATTGGAACACCCCCTTTTGCTTTATTGTGCGCATTAGAGCAGAAATGGGCTCTACAGGTTTGTGCAGACGTTTTTGATGAGGAGATCAAATCTGTTTGAGAATCCTCTGAACACACTTCAAGAGAATGGAACTCCTTAATATAATCAAAGTAATACATTTTGAATAGTGACCTAGAAATAGTGCAGAACATTTGATCTCGCTTCAGTTATTTAATTTATTTATTGAATAGACACAGGTGTTGTTTATATGCATGTTTAAAGACAAAAGTCACAGATTTTTGTGGCACCAGACCTTTGGATCTCACTGTGTGTGTGCCCGCGTGTGTGTTTGTTCCGGGGGGGGTAGGGTACCCATGTGTTTTGCTGAAGTACTTCGAATGAATATTACATTTCTATGTACTTTAAATATGTATAGTTGGTCTCACCCTGTTCAGTATCAGTACTTATTTAATATCTACTTTTTCAGGGCCTACTGCACTCTTGGCTCATGGCATTGCCTATGGCAGCACAGTCACCACCCACCCAGGAGCTAAGGACAAAATGATGACTGGAGGTAATGCCCATGTCTGTGCCTAGTATGTTTTCAATTCACGTATATCTTGGCATATGCACATAGTCATAGTTTAAGATTTTGCTAATAAATTGTACAGTTATGGTTCATGTTGCTCAGTGTTCTTCATCTGACCAGCCACTTGGTTTGCCACAGGAACAGATTAGGATTTGAGTTGATAATTTTATTTAACAAATTAAATACATTTTAAAAATAAGGAAGTTCTTATCTCTATCAGTTAACATCTCACTCCTCTTCCAACTTTAATATTGATCATATTTTCAGTGTACTGAGACACAAAATATGTTTATATGAAGTTGAAGATGGGGAAAATATTCCAGTAGAGGGTGCTGTTGAACACGCCAGCTCCTGAAAATGACCTTTGCCCGTTCTAGAAGTGTTGCATAAATGTACCTGCGCTACAGGCCAGAAGTGTGGACCCACCCTCGGATAAAAAAAAAATAATAATAATAATAAATAATATGCTGCTATTTCAAAATGTATTACGAGAAAGCATTACAGACTTGAAACATGTAATTGACTGGCTGTATGCACTTTATATTGTGTAGTAACACATTATTTAACCGCAAAGGTTCAAACTTTTGATGATGTGAATCTGTGCTTCTGTGATAAAGGCAAGATGTGGTTATTTTTCATGAAACTTGTACATAAACATTCACATCCATTTAAACTGTACTTACAATGTATATGGTTACATTACACTTCAAAACCAGTCAATTACATTTAAGCATTTCAAATATATATTTTTTGTAACAGAATTTTGAAAGAGCGGCATATTGTTTCGTTTTTTAAAAATCCGAGGTTGGGCCCAAACATCTGGCCTGTATTGTGTACTATAAATGGATCATAAATGTATCAGTATTTGTGTATGCATGCCACTGTTTACATTTTTAAATTCCACATAGAGATGGCAATGTGCCTTTTTTCATTTTTGCAGATCACTACAAGTACTCTGAGGCCCGTGTTCAGAAGGACGGCAACCTCATCACAAGTCGAGGTCCGGGCACCAGCTTTGAGTTTGCTCTGGCGATAGTCGAGGAGCTTATGGGTGCCGAAGTGGCTGCTCAAGTCAAAGCACCCCTGATCCTGAAAGATTAATCACAATGCACGGATTAATACGCTCTTCACTGGCCTTGAAATGGAGCAAGAGAAACTCGGCCATCTTCCAGTCAATCCCTCATATGGAGCAAAACAAAGGGTTGTAAAGGAATAAAAGCATAGCTTATGTAAAAAAGACGAATTTTTTTTGATGCATTTTTGACCCAGTGCACTAGATTATTTAGGCACTTTAAATCCTTATTTTTGCTATGTTGAAGTCATAAACTATTGTAAAATCGTATGGATATTAATGGCAAATTAATAAAGTGAAAGTAGTGATTATGGCATTTCATTTTTATTTATTTAACAATATTCTTCTTCTACTTTTGGCTGCTCCCAGTTAGGGGTCCTGTCCTCTGCATCTTCCACTCTCACACCAACTGCCTGCATGCCCTCCCTCACCACACCCATAAATGTCCCACTAGACCTTCCTTTTCACCTCTTCCCTGCAGCTACAGGCTCAGCATCCTTCTCCCAAGCATCCTTCTCCCAACACACTCAGTCTCTCCTCAGCATCCTTCTCCCAACACACTCACTCTCTCTTCAGCATCCTTCTCCCAACACACTCAGTCTCTCCTCAGCATCCTTCTCCCAACACACTCAGTCTCTCCTCAGCATCCTTCTCCCAACACACTCAGTCTCTCTTCAGCATCCTTCTCCCAACACACTCAGCCTCTCCTCAGCATCCTTCTCACAACACACTCAGTCTCTCCTCAGCATCCTTCTCCCAACACACTCAGCCTCTCCTCAGCACATGTCCAAACCAACTCAGTCTGGCCTCTGACTTTTCACAACTCGAGCTGTGCCTCTGATTAACTAATTCCTGATCCTGTCCTTCCCTGTCACTCGCAATGCTTTTTATTTAAAAAGCAGCTGGCGGCCTAGTGGCTAGGGAGTTGCCCCTGTGAACAGAAGGACGTGAGTTTGAATCCCAGCACTACTAGTGGCACCACTGAGGCACCCTTGAGTAAGGTACTGTCCCAACACACTGCTCGCTGGGTGCTGCCCACTGCCTCACCTGGGTTAAATGCAGAAAAGGAATTCCACACTGTGTTCTCACCTATGGTATGTGGACACGTTACACTTATTTAATGATTAAAAATTATAACGTCGGAAAAATTCAAGATTATTCTTATGAGTAAAATAACGGCACTCCGTTTAGCCAATAGCAGCGCCGTAATGCAAATTTTAGTGGGCGGGGTTTGCCGTCCGCTGGTTTCCTATTGGGTGGATAAACGGTTTTCTTCAAAGACGGTCAGTAACAGGGGCCAATGAAACGCGTTGATTAGTCGCTGGCGTCCAATGAGAGCGTTCTTCGTTTGGAACGAATGTGCAAAGCGGCAAAACCGAGCATTTCCCCCTCCTTAACGGTCTAGGCTGCGGGTGTTTTTGGTGAAAATCCCTTGGAGAAGCAAACTTCCTGGGTTGGATGCTGACATTTCGCCCTGGAAGGTGAGTTTAGTGCAGGATGCACCCACCAGCCACCTTACGGTTTTCAGGTTTGAGACAAAAGTTGCCTCTAAAGGCATGAACTGCTTGTGTGCGGGAGCTAACCTTAGCTACACTACATGGCCACAAGTATTGGGACGCCATTCCATCAAAAGGGATTTTTAATGACATTGCATTCAGATACATAGCATTTTTTGTGCTTGCATTAATACCAGTGGAAGTTTAGTGCTTCGTGGCTGAGTTGCTATTGTTCCTAAACGCTTCCACTTTCCAATAATAACACCGTGGAATATCCAGCAAGGATGAAATCTCACAAACCGTTTTGTTTATTGCGAAAGTAGTATCCTATCGCAGTACTTTAGTCATTGAGTTCTTCAGAACGACACATTTTGTGTACAAATGTTTGTAAATGGTGACTGCATGGCTAGATGCGTTATTTTTACACACCTGTGGCTATGGGTATGATTTAAACACCTGAATTATTAAGAGGTTACTTCACTTCACACATTGGACAACGGGAAGGTTGTTTGACTTTCTAATAAGTTGCAGCGACTCGTGGTTACAATAATTCCAACACTTCTTCGTGTGGCGAGCCACAGTTCGTCAGTTTTAAGCAGACAAGTGAAGAAGCTCAGCGGTGGCATCACTAAAAGCAGTGCACACTGTATGGACAAAGGCATTGGGACACACCTTGTAAATAGTGAATTCAGGTGGCCCCTTACCGGTGAAAGGCAATGTAAATGCTTCAGCATACCAAGATATTCTAGACATCGCCATGCTTCCATCTTTGTAGACAGTTTGGTGAAGGGCATTTTTTTATTCCAGCTTGTCTGTGCCCCAGTGCACAAAGCAATGTCCATAAAGACATGGAACTTAACTGTCTTCCAAAGAGCCCTGACCTCAACCTCACCCAGAAACTTTAGGATGAACTAGAGCAGAGATTGCGAGCCAGGCCTTCTAGTCCAGTATCAGTGCCTGACCTCATAAGTGCTCTAGAGAATGAATGGGCACAGATTCTCATAGAAACTCTAAAATCTTGTGGAAAGCCTTCCAAAAAGTGTGGAAGCTGTTATAGCTGCACAGGGAACACCAACTCCATATTAAAGTCTATGTATTTGAGTCAGCCACAACAGTTGGTACTGATGTTGGATCAATAGTTCTGGAACATGATGGGGGGGGAGAACCATTATAGCAGCTGCAAAGGGGGACCAACCCCATACTGCAGTCCATGTATCTGAATGCAGTGTCATTAAAGTCCCTGTTGGTGGAATGGTTGAGTGTACATAAATGATGGGCTTTAATGTCAAATTTGACAGTGGAGGCTTTGGTGTATTAGTGCAATTTTTGAGTCTGACTCAGATAATGTTAGGGAACAAAAAAGATTATATTAATCTGGTATAAACTGAAACATGACTAACTTCACACCCACTTTGCTTGTCACTGATACATTAGTCTTATGGCCATTTCTAAAATGTACGTGCAGTTTATAGTAGCCGTCCCCTTTCCCTCTTCAGAGAAATGTTGTCGGTCTGTCAAGAAACAGTTGCTGGCTGAGTCTTCACACTTGTGCAGGACTGGAGGTGTGAGTGTTCAGCTCTGTGCAGAACAGGAAGAGAAGCTAAAGAGTTCCTCAGACTGCATCACGACTTTCTGTAGATTTTCATTCTGCATGCTGCTACGTGAAATGTCCCAAACCTGCTCAAGAGGATTAATAATGTGTTTGTCTCTCTTTTACTGCAGTAACAGCTTGTACTCATTTGGAAAGTCTTTAGATTTTGTAACATTGCTGAGGATTTGGTTGCATTCAGCCACAAGAGCATCAGACATTGTCCTGCTTTTACTACAGTAACAGCTTTTACTCTGCTGGGAAGGCTTTCCCACCAAATGTTGTAAAAATGCAATGTACTTGATTGCATTCAGCCACAAGAGCAACAGACACTGATGTTGGATCACACCACTCCAGCTCATCCAAAATGTATTGGATGTAGCCCTATGAAATATTGCTAGACAACTTTGTGGACAGCTGGTGCTGGTACTGCCGGGCGCTGCATCACTGCCGGGTGATGCTTCACCTGGTGAATGGATTAAATGCAGAGAAAGAATGTCACTGTGTGTGATTGTAAGAGGCCACTTTACTTTAAATACTGGGGGTTGTATACTGTATACTGTATAATATGAAAAACATCAGAAGTGTTGGGGATAGAGTGCTATTCATGCAAAGCAGCTTCACTGTGGTGGACAAAAGTTTGTACAATGTACAGTATGAATACACTTGTATTTACAAGAAAGCTCTGAGGGGATTTTGTTGCATTTTATATTGTAGGTTTTTGGACGTCTCCCCGAAGGTCAAGGTCCTGCTGAGTCTTGTGTCTCCCAAAACAAGAACACAAATGATCAGCATTCCTAAGCGGGCTGACCTTGCTCTGTAGTTTTCATTAAGCGAAGTGAAAATGCTTGCTTAATGTTATTTAAAGAAAATGGATTGGAACATCAAACAGCGGAAAGGGTATTTGGCCAGTTTCAGTCTGCCTGCCTTTAGATTAGCCTGTTTTGCCTCCACAGACTAACCATGTCATTGTAGTAGCAGTGAACAGTCATTGGTAAATTGGAACGTTCTATAGAGAGTTCCATAAAACTTGACTTCTCGTGAAATATTAAAAGTGAAAGTGACCATTCTGTCATACATGAACATACCGCAGCTCACAGTGTGAACATGAAATTCTTCCTCTCCATTTAACCCATTTACCAATTGAAGCAGCAGGCAGCCAGGAACACAGCTCCTGGGGCGTAGTGTGTGGGGGCGGTACCTTGCACAAGGGTACCTCAGAGGTGCTTTGCGGTCTTGGGAATCGAACCCACGACTTTCTGATCGCAGGGCAAACGCCCTAACCACTAGACTACCAGCTCTTATTGTTATTCATGTGTAACATCCCAGTCCAGTTTCTGGATGCCCCAAGGACAGCTCCCATGTTTAGCTCTGAGCCAAGCTCGGCTTCGTGTCTGCCTTCATTCGTTTGCTGTTCTTGAATGCTTTGAGACCTGCTTTAAACAAAAAAAATCAATAAAGACACATAATTAAAAAGAGAATACTTACACAGAGGAAGCTGGAACTGGTTACAGCTTCACCTGTATTCATTATTTAACAAGATCATATTCCCAGCATCTTCATTTTGAATTGTTTAATTTTGTTGACATTTCTTTGTCAGAACTGTTAACTGTGGATGGAGTTAACAGTCTTGACAAAGGTCAGACTGTTAGGATTTATGTCAGTACTGACAAAGAGACAAGATAAGTTTTGCACTTTTGACATTATTTTTATTTTCAGACTTGGATATTTTAATGACCTTGCATTCAAACACAGACTTGAGTATGGAGCTGGTCCCCACTTTTCAGCTATAACAGCTTCCATTCTTCTTGGAAGGCTTTCCACAAGATTTTGGAGTTTCTGTGGGAGTTTGTGCCCAGTCATTCTGTAGAGAGCTCAGGCACTGATGTTGGAAGGTCTGGCTCACAATCTCTGCTCCAGTTCATCCCAAAGGTGCTGGATGGGGTTGAGGTCAGGGCACTGTGTGGCCAGTCAGGTTTTTCCACTTTATGGACCTTGCTTTGTGCACTGGGACACAGTCATGCTGGAATAGAAAAGGTTCTTCCCCAAACCTGTGTCCATAAAATTGGAAGCATGATGTTGTCCAAAATGTCTTGGTCTGCTGAACCATTAAGATCGCCCTTTACTGGGAGTAAGGGTCCTAGCTCAAACCCTGAAAAATAGGCATGTCCCAATAATTTTGTCCTGATGTGCTCAGGTGTTAATAGAGCTTGCTACGCTGTCCCTGAGATGCAGTGTGAAGCTCTGGTAGAAAAAGAGTATGTTTTATTCTTATTTGAGTTTAAGTAGGCTATGATGATTCCACACACACTCAGTGAAAACTATTCAGTACCGTAAGTGAAAGTGTGTGTTAATTATAGTTGCCGTTCTAACTGTGGCACCAGTTTCTCTACCTCAACCGCACCCCACATGAGTTCCTGAGAGATATTTCTAGAACGGTAACATTTGAACTATGGAACACACAGGCTAACATTTTGCCGCTTGAGTAGTCGTACAGTAGTGAGCCGACGGCCAAGCTCTGTCTGCAAAGCGGGGTGAGATCATCCAGACTGAGTCACTTGTTAAATGATGCAATTACAGAGCTCTTCAGTGCATCCCCTGATTGGATCACCCCTTTCAATAGGTAGAGTAGAAGAAGAGACTAAAGGCTATGAATGAAATTACAATTTAATTTGCAATTACAATTCAGTGGTTAAATGTGCTTTTATTGTAGTAGATCTACATAACACAGTAGTAATAGCAGAATTATGACAGCTGATTTCTGCATGAATTTAATACTGACTAAAAATCAGTGTTGGTCACTTTGATTGAAGGAGTTTGGCATTTTTTGCACATTTTACTCTGTTGTAACAAACCAAAGTCTCTTCAGTCTACTAGTAAGCAAGCTACGCTATATATTATATTAACTCTGTATTAAAGTTTGTGTTTGAATGCAGTGTCATTAAAGTCCCTGTTGGTGGAACGGTCAGGCATCCCAATACCTTTGTCCATATAGTGTAGCATTTTGGACATCATGCCTAGAAACTCACCTTAATCATAGTAAGAATACAAGAAACTCAGATGTAAATGAACAGAGAGCAAATATCAGCTGCATGGTCTCTCACAAGTGAATTTGGATGTTGGATAGCAACTTAGTAATAGAGTTGTTTCTTCTCACCCTCTGCTTTTCCTGGATGTCTGGACAGTATGTGTAAGTCTAATTTGTGGACGGATCTAACTTGGCCAACAAATGCAAATGCTGCTCGAATCATTTGGCATCATTTTTGATCTTATAGCCACAACACACAAATTGGTGCAAACACTAATAATATTTTCGTGGTGAGTTCTTACTTCTGTTAGCCACTTTCAACAGCATGATTATGGTCATCACTCCTGAAACATTAAGCATAACTTTAGCTCTGTAATCAAAGATCTCAAATTGATTCAGGGACCTGGCTTTCCCACACAGTTCTGATCAGGCAGAGAGGTTGAGAATGTGGGTTTTAACCTTATTTGAAATGGTGCATTTAGATTTTTGGGCTTTGGTTAAGTGTCAGGTTCTAGTCAGACTTCGGTTAATTATCATCCCGTATCTTCAGTGGCGCTGGGATTGTTTTAATATTTGCGATAGACTTAACAGAAAAGGAAAAGTAAAACATGAGGAGCTGTTGGGACTCAGAGATTCTTCTGGTAGTTCTTTTGGCCTAATGGTCTACTTAAAATCGCATTTGAATGTTTGTACATTTTTTAAATCTCTCTTTAACGAGGGAACATGAAATATGAGAGACAAATAAATCACATTTATATCTGCTCCTGAAATCGTGGTTACACAGTATGTACATTCTCCATGTTCTCAGAGTGTAGACCATGTCAGTGAGATCGCAGTCTGGAACTTCTGAAGTTCAATCCTGTCTTTTTGATTGGTCTAGATATCCGTCATACCCTGATGACATAGTCTCCTGAGCCTCTTGTTCTGCAGGTCCATCTTCATTATAACATAGCATAGGTGGTTCCAGACTGTAAGATAAACAAGTGTCAGTGCAGTGTGTCACAGTCTCAAATTAAAAGAAGCCTTATTCATCACAACAGTAGCAATGCTGATACAAGCTGGACATTTTGTGAGCCAGTGTTTAAGTTTCCATGACCTTGTTTACAATAAGTAGGCTAGAGATGACAACCAATTCTGTGTTCCTAAGAAAAATCTTGCCTAAACAAAAGGAATTACTATTTAGTCTACAGGAGAGTGGCTTTCATTAAAAGCAATTAAAATTGGTTTCAAAGCCCATAGTGAGAAAAGCTAGTTCTGGTTTAACAGTTGAAGGAATCTGATACCTCCTTAATGCTCTTTTGTTGTCATGAGATGTTTAGTATTGCCCATCAGTATTTCGTCTCGTGACTAATTGAAGTGGAAAAACCGAACTTGAGTTTGTACAGATGATGTTTCTCAATACATTTTATTTACCTGTGCCTCGTCCCATTAAAAAGTAAGAAAATAATAAGACTATGTAAAAGAACTGTGGTCTGCTTAAATAACTGCAACTCCAATAATTGTCAGATGTTTATGTAGTCATTGTGACCGGCTTAAATATTATACTGACTTTGTGATTTGCAAAGCTTTAGCGATTTGTTTCCGTTTCCTGGTTACCTATTAAGGTTTACTTGTAAGGATTCCATCCCACACAGCCAGACTTATGGCAAACACCTATCCTCAGTTAGAGTTCCAGTCAATTCCAGCCTTTCAGTGAAGGCAGAAGAGTACATTTGACCCTGTCATGCTTGAGCCATCATGTCCACTCTGTTTTACAGAAGCAAGAATGACATACTCTCAGTGCTGGGGGCCCGGATTTAAATATACCTTCTCTGTGGTTAGAGGGAATGACATCGAAACCACCCCCACCCCACCAAAGGCTGGGCTCCATGGTCTGAAAGTGCAATCGAGAGCATGTGCTATTTTATAAGAAATTTATAGACCACATGCCTCGCAGCCTTGTCTTTTGTAAGCCAAATACTTGTCGCATGTAGTAATTTCAGACTGGGATGCAGTGCTTTAATGGGTTTTGGTCACACATTCAGAAACAGTCCCTAAAGGACCCCAGTGTTATTGTTAGGTCAGACTGATGATTAGTTCATGTTCCTCAGTGCTTTACCAGCACAGCACGGCTGTGCGTTGCTTAGCTCTGGCGGAACGCGGGGTGCTGCTGTCTTCCAACCACCCACTTTAGTTGTTAACACTAGCAAATTCGTGGAAACTGCAGATATCATCCACATTTCTTTTGCTTTTTTCTTGGCAATATATAAGTCTTCATGCATTTTAGTGTTAAATTATTAAGACAGATATAATTTACTAATTTTGTAACAAATATGAACGTTAATTCAGCTACATTTCCATATAAAATATAACTGTATAAATGTTTTTGTACTGTCGTGAGAACACAAAGAAAACGCTTTTGGGAGGATAAATATGCTGCACTCAGAGCAGGAGCGGACTGGGACTAAAAAGCAGGTTGACTTTCTTCACCAGCGGGCAGAGCTCTGTCTGCATCTCGGCCGAGAAAGACAGGCTGTCGGCCGCCGTGCACCGGACAGCCGTTCTTTTCCAGAACGCACAGATTGCCAGTCCGCCCCTGACTCATCTTGAGCATTTCTTTTGTTTTTCGTTTTGTTCTTCCTAAAGCCCATTAGTTTTATTACTGTAAATTAAAATGAAAAGAGGCTGTTGAGCTCAGTCGCAGTCAAATGTCTGCTTTAACCGGCGGGTCTCTACAATACAGTCCTCCTCCTGAAGAACCCTGAATAAGACACGCCGCTGATGAACAGTAAATTATTGATGTAAAAATTATTGGTGATTACCCCTACATTTTACTGTATTTTTATTACTAAAAATTACACTAATTTATTACTGTATTTACCTGTTCATACCAAAGAAAATGCCTGTGCATGAATTACAGTACAGTCTGTATGGGCTTACCTTTAAATTGTCGTTAAGGGTAATGTATTAAACTCAGTTTAAAAGGAAATTAAAGTGTTTTGGGAGCATATTTGGGGCATATTTAGGGTTTACACTATAATAGGCATTTTTAGGCATTTTTTTTACCAAAACACAACAATGCGGTTTTTCACTATATGCAGGTGCTCTTGGAACATAACTGTATACGTAATGTATTACTGTGTATAAATATATATATATATAACATATATATACACACACACACACACACACACACACTACCGGTCAAAAGTTCTAGAACACCCCAATTCTGGAGACTTCTGGCCACTCCATGTTTTCCAGCTCACCATCTTGTTCTGTTTTCTGAGGTAGTTCTGGCATAGCTTGGACTTATGTTTTGGGTCACTATCTTGCTGTAGGACGAACCCGACCAGCTAGGTACATACTACAGGGTCCTGCATGGAGCTACAGATTTATTTTTGTGCAATATGAGTTTGTAGGCACCCAGTTGAGTGAATTGAGTTTCCTTGGGTCGATTTGGACCATCCATACTGGAGATGTTCTGTAGATGTTTGTAGGTCTTACCCTAACAAGGCAGACAAAACCAGAGCACTGCTGTTTATAGAGAAAGAATGCTAGTCAGGAGCACTGGACATGTGTTTATGGTAGATTTAATTATTAATACAGTATACACACCCTTGCGCTCCCAGTATTTGTCTCTCTCTGTCTTTCTCTCTCTCACGCTCTCTCTTTCTTGCTCTCTTTCTTGAACACCCATACAGATAATAGTAGAAATCACTACAGAAGTGTTCTTTGTAAATGTGTTGCTCACAAACATCTGACTTAAGAGTGGTTTGCACCAAAGAATAAATATGCATGATAATGATGATAACAATAAAAAGAATGGGAATAATAGTAGTAATAATATATTTTGTTTTCTATGAACTATAATGGTGGTTGTAAAAATTAGGTTGGGACGGCAAACTCATTTCAGGACAGTAACCTTTCAGACCACTGGCTCAGCTAGGAAAATGAAAGTTAAAGTTGTTTATCTGTTTTGGTTAAATACATTCACCCCCCATCTCCTGAACTGGAGCTGGGAACTATCAGCAACTTCATGATATGATGCGTTTAACTATACTTTACAATGCAGATGTACTATGGACATTTTCGCTATAAAATTTGTTTTGAAAACTATATTATAAAGCAATAAAACACAAGAGGGCGTCTGTGATGGAAAATAATATAATGGCTGTGATTTCTTGGGCATGAACTGAAAGTGAGACTAAAACAAATGTTGTCATAAACATTGACAATTTTTTGTTGTGCATGTAATATGATTTGTCATTGCTGATAGTCCCGTAATTTAGATGGTGGGGGACGAGTGTGTTTAAGCAATGCAGGTCAATTGTCACTGCTTGCGAAATCGTATCTGTGTTAGGATGCTGTTACAGGCACAGGCCTAGTTAGATGTTAAAAATGTTTAAAATCATATTTAAATATCAGTTTTGGCAGACGTAGACATGGTAATATTGACTTTCAGAGTCACACTTTAGTGCATCAGAACAGCTTGCAGGAAAACGAAGACAGCTGACTTGTTCCGTAGATGTTCAATTATCCCCGAATCATTTCAGAAATATGTTTGACCTTTCTAGGAGGTGACGAGAAAAAGCCTCTGTTCAGGCTTTTTTTTTTTTTTTTTTTTTCCCCAGTCCAATAAAAATGTCTGTTCCTATGTGAGCCAAATCATTACTAATGAGGAACAATTTGACTTTTACAAACCTTTTATTTTCAAATCAGAATTTCTAATGAAACTATAAAAAAAACATTTGTCCACAGATGTTTGTGGACTAATTATTACGAGTGTGCGTATCTGGAAAAAGATCAAAAGAAGTGGTTCAAAAGGCTTTAAATGTCCATAAAACATTATATCAGCCCAATTATGTCGCAGCATAATGAAAAGGCCATGCTTGTTATAACTGCATATTAGGGGTGACTGCATTACTGCAGCGTATAGGCGAAGGGATGGCGGCAGTCTGGTAATGATAAAGTTCATATGGATGCACTGCTGCAAGGACAGGCTTAAACTGAAGGCGCAGTGGAAGGAGCAGAGCTGAACTGAAGCCTGGGATGCCGTGACTGGTCTGGAAGCGAGCCAGGGACCAGAGACACAGTGGTGCGCAACATTGGAGCTGCTGCAGTCCCCAAGGCTCTGGGCTAGGAATTCACATTGAGGCATGCGCTAATACAATCTGCGTGGAAAGTGAGACGGGCATTATAGCGTCAAGATTACAATAGAGAGAAGGATGCAGGGAGGAAAATACCAAACTGCCTGACAGGATTTGTTTTGCGTGTTTTGGAAAGACTTACCCTTTCAGCAGCACTCTGAGTTCTGCAGTGTTGCCTTCATGAATTTTGAATCAAGTCACTCTGCCTGTGCGTACAGCAGGATTGGCCGAGGGTCGTGCCAACTTAACTAGTCACGCTGATTCCATGTCTGAGAAACATCAATAATTTGGAATGTGCTTTGGATTTAGATTGGTTGTATGATTTACAATACACATGTACAGTAATTAACATTGAATTAATGTTACAATAATAATGTGATAAAAATGTTTTCTTGCTTCTAACAATTTGGTTGAAATTATGTCAGCTCAATAAAAAAGCAAAGAAAAAAAACCCAGAGGTTCTCCCAAGTGCATTGGCAAGGTCTTGACTTTGCAGTAGGTGTTCCTTTCGCCCAGATCATTTCAGAAATATGTTTGACCTTTCTGGGAGCTGGCTCCTGTTCAGGCCATTTTTTCCAGTCCAATTAAAATGTCTGTTCCTATGTGAACCAAGTCATTACTTATGAGACAGAAATTCTAATAAAACTCTGAAAAGCATTTGTCTCCCCGTCTCCCCCCCCCCAGCCTTTTTCAAGGTCTTCTTAGCAGCTTTACTGAACCTGATAAAATCTACAGGTCAGCTTTTATGAAAATAAAGTGATTCAGAAAAGCCCAGGTGTTCTCTCAGGTGCAGGGGCAAGGCCTTGACATTGCAGTATCTCAACCTTTACAGATAATGCAGACTAGACAGTATTGTTTTTTTCTGCTTTATTGCAACACACCAGCCATTTAAATTCACATCTAAACAAATGCAGAATATTTTCAGTACGGCGACTGGGTTGCAATGGGTTTTCAGCAGCAAGCCTTCAGTAGCTTATGTCTCCTCCCTCTCTGTGTCTTGCACCCCTGCTTCTCCATATGCTTACTCTCTCACGCTGACTGTGCAGAGAGGTGTGTGTTTGTGTGTGTGTGTGTGTGTGTGTGTGTGTGTGTGTGTGTGTGTGTGTGTGTGTGTGTGTGTG
>JBBIGA010000132.1:10147377-10163192 GCA_037576975.1 Alestes dentex | reverse complement strand
CTCTCTCTCTTTCTCTCTCTCTCTCTCTCTCTCTCTCTCTCTCTCTCTCTCTCTCCCTCCCTCCCTCCCTCCCTCCCGCTCTATTTCTCTATATTGTTCTTGTCTTGCCTTCCATCTCTCTCTCTCTCTTTCTCTCTTTCGGTTTCTTTCTGTGTTCTTTCTCTCTCTCTCTCTCCCCCTCCCACTCTACTTCTCTCTATAGCGTTCTTGTCTTGCCTTCTATCTCTTTCTCTCTATCTGTTTCTCACTCTCTATCTCTGTCTCCCACTTTCTCACTTTCTCTCTCTCTTCACCCTCCCTCTCTTTACCTCTGTTGCATTCTTATCTTTCTCTCTCTCTCTCTCTCTCTCTCTCTCTTCTCTCTCTCCATCTATCCCTCCTCCCTCCCATGCACAGACACACGCTTATCCACTCAGGCATACAGGCACACACACTGACAGCGGCACACGGCGCGGAGAGACTAAAACCCGCTCGCCGCTTCTCTCTCACCCCCCCTCCATTCCTCTCCCCCGTCTTACTCTCACCGTCACTCGACAGCGGAAATCTGGCTGCACCCGCCCCACTCTCCTCCATCCCAGCTGAGCGGGGAACGCTGCGACAGGCATCGGCAGAGGACAGAGGTGGGTAGTGGAGCACCATGACTAGGTCTGTCATCCCTTTTCCCTCGCTTCTCTTCCCTCCCTCCTTCTCCTCCTCCTCTCCTTCCTCCTCATCCTCCTCCTCCCTGTCTGCTGGAGCGCGAGACTGAAGGACTGGGCTTTTGTATGCATGTATCTGTGCGTATTTCCGTAAAGAACAGATGCTCTTTCCCTCTCTCTATATATCATTCACCTTCTCTGATCTCCGTTTGGTCCTGATGCTGCATTGAGTGGCAGATCTGCATACCGTATTGCACCGGCAGTTATTTTTGCCCA
This sequence comes from Alestes dentex, assembly GCA_037576975.1. Classification (NCBI taxonomy): domain Eukaryota; kingdom Metazoa; phylum Chordata; class Actinopteri; order Characiformes; family Alestidae; genus Alestes; species Alestes dentex. The sequence continues at coordinate 10,162,278 of JBBIGA010000132.1, read as the reverse complement.
GCTGTGCCCCCCGTGTATTTCATATTTAATGCCCCTCAAACATACATCTGAGCAGGCAGGATGCAAAGACAACCCCACACTCGCATGAAAATGTACTCTTCAATTAGCATTTGTTATCTAAAGCTGAGCCTCCTTCACTCCTACCTGCTGCAGTGCCCATCTGTTACCTACAAATGCAGGTTTTATGCAGTACAATCCAGGTTGGTGCTCCCAACTCCATTCTGTGCCTCCTGTAACGATGTGAAGACTGAATTCTTTGTCTTGTGTTAGTTAAGCAGAATGCAGAGAGGTTCAGTGACATTCTCACTGTTGTGTGCTGAAAGGGAAGTTGCTGCTCATGCTGGGATGTGTGGATGGATTTTGCTCAGGCTCTGGGCACTGGGCCAAGTCTAGGGAAGGGAAGGTAGGCGCAGGTTATAGGGTTTTGGTGCAGTAAGTTGTTGAGGGGAGCTGCACCACCAGAGAAATCAGGTGCCTGCATTGCCTTGAGCAAGCTTTCTCTTTAGCTTTGCAGATAGTGAGCTGGTGCTCAAAAATGATGTGTATAAGGTTGTGAAGCTGCACAACATGGATTTGTAATCATTTTTAGTATTTCCTTTTAAAAGTGGTTTATCTGGCTTTGCTTGTTTTCCTTTGAATTAAGTCCACCGCATTTGTCATGCTGCACCAGTTCTTTTAGAGTTTTTTTTTTTTTTTGTTTTTGTTTTTTTTTTTTGTTTTTTTTGCTGGAACATTCTAAATGAATTGCGTGCAATGGCCTAACACTCAAAACACTGTAGAGGTTGTAATCAGTTTATCTTTACATGGAAAAATGTTTTCAAAATGAATTAAGGGCTAACTTATAAGACATCACTCCAGCAGATACCTCCACTGACTTGGAGTGCAGAAGATTGCTTATTATTTGTGTGACATATCCACTAATATATTAATAAATAATAGGATTATTATCTCTCTTGACATGCACTATGCTTTTTTATTTCAAGGTCACAGATCTGTTTGTGCCAACTTATGTGTATTAGCCTAAGTGCTGTAATATTGGATGCAAAGATAGACTGCACTTAATAGCTGCTTGTTTATTAGGAAATCACCAAAGGGTTAGTAACCTTCAGGTCGGAGGAACTTTTGGAACTGTCCACTGTTGGTTTTCAGCACTGCAGTTGAGTCTCCTGATCGTGACGGCGTAAAAATCTGCCAAATTACAATTCTGGTGGTAGTGATTGATGTTAGGGCAGATTATAATTTACCTGAAGGCATGTTTTTGATTTATGATACAAATACATATCATAATATTTTATCTGCCTGGTCTTTGTAACTGTAACAAAACACCACCAAAACGGCAGTGAAACGTTATAAAGACTATGCAAAGGGCTGCCAAAAAAAGCAGTTAGAAATTTAACAATAAGGCAAAACCCTTAGACAGCTACACAACTCAACAGACTCTCCAAACCTCTTTTCAATTAAACATGTAGTTGGTAACATTACCATCAAATCATCCACCCCTACCTGGATTATCTAGTTTAGTGTTTTTCTGCTTTAGCACACCCAGTTCCTTTCAAGAAGGCCTGGATAATCAGCTCACAACGTGAGTCAAAGAGAAACAATAAAGGCTTTGGAGTTCCTGTGCTCTAAATACATTTAAAAAGGCCACCTTATGGTAAAGGTAGGCAGTGCAGAAACACGACTGATATATTCCTATGTTGTTAAATTGGCTTTGTCCATACAGCATATTCAGACATTTTTTAAGATTTTAAGGTCGGTATAATGTAACAATGCATGTTAAATGTAGATAGATTTTGCGAAATTGAGTTATTTTTACATGTAAATGTAAATGCTACAATGCTGCATTGCATTACAGGCATATATATATATATATATATATATATATATATACACACACACATTATAAAATGTAATAAATCATAAACACTCTGAATATACTTAATATAATGAATAAAATAATAGTGAGTGGTATACTGGTTGTTACTTATGGTTATGCTTTTATGTCAAAAATAATTGCAGAGCTTCAGACTGTCAGACTGTAATGTTTGAACGTATCACAAACAGCATAAACACTTAGCACTGATGTGTTGCTAGCGACAGTAAGCTAACACACACACGCCCACATGGACGCGGCCACTAGTGAGAGTTATACTGTAGGAAAGCTACGCGAATATGAGTCATTTGATGCGAGGTCGTCAACCAGTGGGATCTGTGAAACACAAAAGGTGCAGACCTTGCTGGAATTAGCATCTTCATGAGATGATGCGTACGACCGTAAAAGCAAACGCAGGGCTGGAATAATAACCACAGTAACGGATCATTTATAAAAGGGCCTGTTCGTTGATAATAAGGCAGCTTATATACTGTCTAGGAGTGGTTTAACATACTTTTCTCTTTAAATCATTGTCCTGCAACCTCAGTTTGGCTTTTAAGAATAATGTCAAAAATGCAGTAGTGTAATAGAGCTGTCTTCAAAAAAGTAGCTTTTTATGATCTAGTCTTATAGGCTGTCCATTTTTTAAAATGATCCTACATTTACATTTGCTCTGGGTCAAAAAATTAACACTTTCAGAAATGTTCATTTAAAGGGGACATATTATACCTCTTTTTAAATGAGTTATAATAGGTCTATGGGCTATACAAAACATGTTCATGACGTTCTTTGCAAAAAATCACTCATGTAAAGAGATCTCACCAGCTCTATTCTTGACAGTTTCAGTCCCTTTCAAAACGAGCCGTTTGAGGGCTCTGTCACTTTTATGCAAATAGGTTGTTGCTGGCCACGCCCCACCCATCCCATGCTTACCCTGCATGTTTACTACACGTGAAAATGGCAGAAAACAGAGGCGCTATTCAGCCCTAAGTGTAGGGGTTTGTGTTGTTCTTTGCAGCCAACAGCACAGCACTTCGTGTGTGACTTGCCTTTGCCTGTAGCTGTAGCGCTCAGCGTCTTATGCACATGCTCGTAAAAGCAGCAGACCAAAATGGTGGATCTTCAACTAATCTAGTGGGTGGGGGCTCGACAGATGAGGGGTGGTTCTATGCCAATTTCATCCTGACGTTAGGATGAGGGAGCCGTCCAAACGGCTCATAGAAGCGTATGATTCCTGACACCAAAATTTTTCAAATGACTCACAGAAAACGGATGGATGGGTTTTTTGGGGTATTTTTGCACTTGGAGTATTTATAGGAGCAGTAGAGACCCAAATGGAAATACAAAAGGATGCAAAAAGTGAGTTTTGCATAATATGTCCTCTTTAACACTCAAAAGAGAGGACACCGACACTTTTGCAGGGTTAAATTTAAGGCTCAAGTTATTTTAACACTGATGGAATTGTAAGTTGCTATACAACAAGGTCATCATGTAGGTTTTTGCCAAAACTGAAATGGTTCCAAATAACATAGGTGCTCAGTTTTGGAGAGAGAGTCTCTTGTCCTGTTGATGGTTCTGACATTCCACTCATCTTTTTTTTGTGTTCCTCTTTTCCAGCTGTTTTTAACTTTATTAGTGTATACCTACCTAGCTTAAGTGGCTACTTTTGGCACGACATCACCACACAGTGCCTTTATACCACATACCTTACATGAAGGCAGCGACACATCTATATGCTGGTTTAGCAAATAAGCTTTTGATGTAAATGGTCATGGTAACTCCTGGCACTGTTTGTTTGTTTGTTTATTCATTCATTCAGTTGTTCTAGGAGTCAAAGCCCACTGTTTTTAGTTAATGCAGAGTATTTGTAAAAAAAAAATTCTTCTCCTTGTTAGGTATGTGTATTCAAATTGTTAGTGCCCTTTAGTCTATTGCTAGCCTTTTTTCATTGTAAACTGTGGTGAGGAGTTGAAGCCCACTATTTTAATTAAGGTGGAGAATTTTTTATTTTTTTTCCTCTCCCTGTGTAATGAAAGGAGTAACTACCCCTATATTCAGTATCAGAGTTTGTTTAATAGAAAGTTTGCACAGTGCAGGTCAACCGGTTACATAGACTGTATAAGCAACTGAAACTTTGAAGAAAATAAAATGCTTTTTTGTAAATGGCCTGTTGTGTAATTGGGTTGTTGACTTCTCGCAATGTTAACGGGAAAGTGCAGTCCATGTTGTGGCGTAGTCACACTGGTAATGACACTGGTAATGAACTAGGGGTGGGTGGCACCGGTGTACCACCCACCCCTAGTTCTAAATCTCAATCACAGCATTAAAATGTCTCTTGTGACCGTGCACTCAATTACAAATGGCCAGAGAAAGGTTGGGCACCCTGAACCCTAATGCTGCAAAGTTTTGATGGGCAATTAATTCTTAAGCCATAAGAAGCTCTGGAGCAGTAGTTTGCCTGGCATTACATTCCAGATTAGAGTATGTCGTTAAAAAAAAAAAAAAAGTCCTGATTTGTTGTAGTAAAACTGCAAGCTGCAGGGGTGGGTACTTTGACATGAAATAGCATCAGGCCTAAGCAATATCTAAAAATAATTAGCAGGACATAAAAAATAGTTACACTGTTTCAACAGTAAAACAAATGCATTTACAGTAGAATCAGAAAACTTTATTGATCCCAGAGGAAATTGCTTATGTAATGACTGCAAGGACACACGGAGACAAGAACAAAATAAAAATCTAAACAAATCTAAATTATATCTGTAGAAAAAAAAAGTCAGTATGAAAATACACTATGCTATATACACAAATGGATAGCGTTTGGAGAGCAATTGAAATGTGGAGTGTCTGAATTAAAAAAGGTGTTTGAAATGGTGCATGAATGGGCAGGACTAAACTGCTGTAGTCAGAATAAGGAGATCTGTTTAAATGTCTTAGTTGTGTTACATCACAAAAACTATGATTGGAAACCAGGCTGTTTTTATAGACTAGTTGTCATATACAGTATGGACTGTATTGATGGGGCAAGTAAACATACAATTTGAAACAATGTTCACAGACTTTAAGCACTTTTTAATTCTAGAAATTAACCTTTTAATGTAGTGAAAGCCATCGTAAGTAAGAACTCCAGTGTCATTAATTATTTTGATGTTAAGTTGTTATTAATTTTGTCAAGTCAACTTTTCTTTTTGACATTCAGGTCTTCTCTTGCTTCCCAAGTCACATGTACTGCCTGCATGTGTTTGGCATGATGAGGACAGAAGTTAGTTTGTGAAATGGAAAAATAGGGAAGTGAGCATTCTTAAGCTTTTTTTCTGAACAAAGCATGATAATTGAAATGGAAACTGGATAAGTGCATAAAATGGCATTTCATGGCACAGCACTAAAAAAACCCCCACTTTTTTCAGTTTTTGTGCAGTAGTGATTCTCATTAAGTCTCATTTGCATTTTTTCCCACCAGTCTGCGAAAGGTAAGGTTTGCACTCTGTGGGCTGTTTATAGCTTGAGTGCAAAGCAGAATTACAGATGCCCTGTTATCAAGAACTACTTCACTAATCACATTTTTGCAGTGTATTTGGTGCATTTAAAGCATTTTTGAATCAGAAAAACTCACAGCTAGTATTTGGGTATTTAAAAATGATGCCAGTATTTACAGATTATGGCACAATCAAGTTGCTGTTCCACATCTGTCTAGTAAACATTCAGATAAACATGTTACATTTTAGAAGTGTGGTGTGGGAATAGGTGCTGCTAATAGAAACTGGGGAATAATTAGGACAGCTAACACAATCACATTGTTTTGCTCTCTCAGATATGAGCCTTTATTCTCTAAAAGGCATGTTAGCATCATTTGACTGGAACAGAGCCTGTAGTGCAGTTTGGGTACGATGGGCCTGTTAACTACTAATAGCTTAGCAAAGACACTATAGATCAGGCAAATTGAACAGGACCAAATTTTCACAATCTTGCTTGTGGGAAAAATGGTAGTGCCAAGTTTAAAGTCACTGAGCGTCTCAGTATGGTTAATTCTGTCACCAGTGTTTGAATGAGGTTGAATGTCTATGCACTTGTTTTTTTTATCTTTATAGCAGAAGGTGTGGCCATCTGGGCTTAATAGTTTGGCAGGGTGTCCACATGCAATTTTGGGGTTACTTGCAATCAGAAGGTTGTGGGTTCGAGTCCCAGGACTGCTAGTGGCACCACTGAAGTACCTTGATCAAGGTACCATCCCCACACACTGCTCCCCGAGCGCTGTGTTCCTGGCCTCCCGCTGCATCACTTGGTGAATGGGTTAAATGCGGACAACAATTTTGTGCTGTTCGCAATGTGTGATGTGGTGTGGTGTGTTCACATATGACACATTGACACAACTTGTTTTACTTAATTACATACTTTTGGGCATATAGTGTATATAGGTGGTATTAGTGCATAGATTAATATAGATTAAAACATTAGGTGATGTAGGAAAAGTCATGCATGACTAGTCTGGACCTGCTTTTAAAACTAGCGATATTGAACTGTAATAGTAAAAAAGCCTTTTCTATCCTGGACTGCATTGGCAGCGTGCCCTTACGTGACCATCCATTAGCACTCAGTGTTCTCATGCCCCTCTGTGAACACTGAAGCTTGGATATTTCTGCAGTGATGCACTAGGTGCTGAGGTCATTTCTGAGCAGGACGTTTCCCTGAATGTCATTCATTTACAGCTACAACACAAAGCGCTCTGCAGCAGACATCCTTGTAGGCATCTTAACACACCAACCACAGGCTGAAATGACTGGAATGTGTATTACAAAAAGAGGTGCAGTGGAAGGTGCTGGATCAGATGTGAAGCGCTCTGGCAGGTGCTGGGTCAGATGTGAAGTGATCTGGAAGGTGCTGGATCACATGAGATGTGCTCTGGAAGATGCTGGGTCAGATGTGAAGTGCTCTGGAAGGTGCTGGGTCGGATGTGCTGTGTGTTGTGGAAGGTGCTGGATCGGATGTGCCGTGATCTGGAAGGTGCTGGGTCAGATCTGAAGTGCTCTGGAAGGTGCTGGGTCAGATCTGAAGTGCTCTGGAAGGTGCTGGGTCGGATGTGCCGTGATCTGGAAGGTGCTGGGTCAGATGTGAAGTGCTCTGGATGGTGCTGGGTCGGATGTGCCGTGTTCTGGAAGGTGCTGGATCGGATGTGCCGTGATCTAGAAGGTGCTGGATTGGATGTGCAGTGCTCTGGAAGGTGCTGGGTCGGATGTGCCGTGATCTGGAAGGTGCTGGGTCAGATATGAAGTGATCTGGAAGGTGCTGGGTCGGATGTGCAGTGCTCTGGGAGGTGCTGGGTCGGATGTGCCGTGTTCTGGAAGGTGCTGGATCGGATGTGCCGTGATCTGGAAGGTGCTGGATTGGATGTGCAGTGCTCTGGAAGGTGCTGGGTCGGATGTGCTGTGTGTTGTGGAAGGTGCTGGATCGGATGTGCCGTGATCTGGAAGGTGCTGGGTCAGATGTGAAGTGCTCTGGAAGGTGCTGGGTCAGATATGAAGTGCTCTGGAAGATGCTGGGTCAGATCTGAAGTGCTCTGGAAGGTGCTGGGTCGGATGTGAAGTGCTCTGGAAGGTGCTGGGTCGGATGTGAAGTGCTCTGGAAGGTGCTGGGTCGGATGTGATGTGCTCTGGAAGGTGCTGGGTCGGATATGAAGTGCTCTGGAAGGTGCTGGGTCGGATGTGCCGTGATCTGGAAGGTGCTGGGTCGGATGTGAAGTGCTCTGGAAGGTGCTGGGTCGGATGTGCCGTGTTCTGGAAGGTGCTGGGTCGGATGTGCCGTGATCTGGAAGGTGCTGGGTCGGATGTGCTGTGATCTGGAAGGTGCTGGATTGGATGTGCAGTGATCTGGGAGGTGCTGGATCAGATAGTTTCATTTTTTCAGAGTCTCCAGGTGTATATTTGCAGTTGCCACACTGTGGTCCTTTGGCATACAAGAGAGTCTGTAAGTGTGTACAGTGCTCCTCAGAGAAATTCTAAACTGTTCTCTCTTATCATCCTGAGGTAAAGATTTAGAGGGACTGTCTCCTGCTTTCCTTGGGCTGTGCAGCAGTAAGGTGTGCTCTCACAGGTGTGATAAACTCACAATATTTATCACACCTCAGCAGGTATGTATGTGTGTGTGTGTTGCATATGCACATATTTGCTCTCCCATTTGGCCCACCAAAGCAGACTGGCAAAAACCATTATTGCAGTGAAGTATGACAGGGCTGAGGGCAAGAACAGCATTGACAGGTGTGTGTGTGTGTGTGTGTGTGTGTGTGTGTGTGTGTGTGTGTGTGTGTGTGTGTGTGTGTGTGTGTGTGTGCGCATGCGCGCACGTGTGTGTATGAGCATGTGCAGGAGAGAAAGAGAGAGGACAGATCTTTTCTCTCCAGGGGTACAGGATACAGACCTCCTCTCCACCTGTTTTTTGGCCCTTTGCATGGTTATTGCAAATTGTGCCCATGGCTTGCAAAAGCTCAGTAAACAGTGATGACTACAAACACTGATGGGACATTTTAATGAAAGCATTTGTTGCCCACATTATGATTATGGATTCTATCTTTCACCCCACCAGGGTTAACAGTGGTTCGTTATACTTTATTTTTTTATTGTGCAAAGGGAACTAAACAATAGATAGTTGTTGTTACCGTCTTGTTTAGAACATTTTTCTATGTGTTGTTATTTTATTTATTATGTTTATTGTTTATCTATTTTTTTTGTTTTTGTTTTATGACCTGCTTTACTTGTCTTTAAGGTATCCTTGAGAGCCTCATTATTATTCCTAAAATGAATAATGATGATGACAAGAACAAGAAAAATAAATAAAATAACAGAATAATTACAGAAATAATAATTGTTGTTGTTGTTGTTAATATATTCCAGTGTTCTGTGTGCTTTCTACTTGACTACTGATGCAACATGTGCACAATTTGTGGATGTGAAAAATCTTTTGTACCTTTTACTTCGAGTTTAGAGTTTATATCTATATTTTATTCATACATGTGAATTTTAACTGTCTTTTTCCTATCTGGAGCCATTTCATTTCACTTTATGCATGAAAATAGCTGAGATGATAATGTTTACTTTGACTTTGACCTTGACTCATGGCAGAGTTTTATACTGACCACTATTTCTCTGAACTGTTTAGTTGTTCTAAACTGTCTTGGGATTTTGCACCATTTGGTATTAAACTCAGTTCAGATGTATTAGGTCTTCAGACAACAGCTGTTGACATCATATTTCTTCTGTAGACTAGTTTGTTTGATAAATGTGTCATTATGATGAGCTTAACTGATTCATTACTTGGTCATTTGCCTATTATATGCCTCAACATTGTCTTTCTTTTTTATTTTGATTTATGTTAGATAAAACAGTTTTCATACAGTTGCATTGCATTACATGTAAAGTGCTTTTTTCACTTTTCTAGAACATTCGCTGCCAGTTTTCTCTTTGAGAGGTTGTTGTTGGGTGCACTAGCGCACCTATCTGGGCTGCATAAAAGCGCTGCTTCATGTAGGTCAGACACATTCCTCCCTTTTCTTTCTGTTACTGAAGTGCTTTGAATCTGACCTTTTGACCTACTGTACAAGTCTTGAGGTCTGTTTGTCCCAATTTGTGAACAGTTTTAGATCCACTTTAACTTGGAGTGTTTGAAACATGGAAAGATGTTCTGGCAGTTGGATCGTAACTAACAATTATTTTATGAATGTTGGTTTAATGTCTTTCAAGTAGTCCTGATTGTTTTTCTCTTTAGACTTGACCTATTCATTCGATTCCTGTGCTGTACTTTGTGAGAGTGAAGGCTGTGTGAGGATGTGCCTGTGTGTATGGTGCTCTTACACATATTAGGGATGCCCAATATGTGCAACATATCATTACAGTGTACCCTGCAGAGTCGCGGTTCAGAGTTCGCGGCCTCAGTCGTTCACGGTTTTTTTCTTATAACCGAACTAATAATTGTTCATGGAAACCGCAGATATCCTCTGCACTTTTTCCGTGGCAGTATATAATTTTTCATGCGTTTTAGTGCTAAATTATTAAGAAAAATGAAATTAATTTAACATAATATTTATTTAACGTGAATATTGATGTAAATTCAGCTACATTTCTATATAAAATGTATCTATACATTTTTTTTAGTACTGTTGAGCAACCATATACGAAAACACGCCTTGGAATGGTGAAATACTGCTGTACTCAGAGGCAGGAGGTTTGAAAATAGCTAATCCGAGAGCGTTATTCATTTCTCCTTGCTGCTATTTGGCTGCTGCCCTGTGACGCATCTCTGGCAGATGCAGTCCAGCATTTCCGCGTCATAACAGTTTCCCATGTGTAGCTATCTCGAAGTTTACCTTTACATTTTTTAAGGGTAATGTATTAAGCTGAGTTTAAAATGAAATTTTGGGTTAAGACTATAAAAACAGGCATTTAGCATCACAAATTCGTGTTTTTTCACAATTGGACTGTTACAATTGCTCTTGGAACATAACCCCCGCGAATTTCGGGGGTCTACTGTATTGCGATTGCAATGCCTTTCACAATATTAAAGAACCTTTGGGCACCTACTCCATGTTTTCCTGGAGTTCTTTAACATCAGACTTTTTCTTTTGGCAGGATTTGTTAAGGTGTGTAACTTAGCTGGCAGTAACTTGGTTGAACTTGGTTGATGTTGATTTAAGCCTTTCAGGTATGAAGAACAGATGTGGACTACTTGAGCACCATTCATGCAGTGTCTGCTAAATGCCGTAAATGTAAATGTAAAGGGCCCATAACATCACTGTTCTGGAATTGAGGCTTAAAGGCTGTAAATGTTGGATCAAATGGTACGTCTACTCCCCTAGCCATACAGTCCATATATGGAAATAAGCTACAGAAACAAATAACAGTCAAAAAACCAACATATTTGCATATATCTTATTCTGCAGTTTAGCCCTGTCCATTCATGCACCGATTCACCAACACCTTTTGTTGGATCACATGATTTTGATTCATCAGAACACCCAGTAACTCACTTGGAGCTGTGATTAGTCTCCTTGTCAGAAACTCTGTGATTGTGTAGAGACTAGTTTGCATATTAAAGCCTTTTACAATATCAGTATTGCAGAAAATGATATTACAATAATGATTTGCAGATGATAAATACACATAACGTTACACTGTAAATAGTGATTTTATGTTCAGTATCTCAGTGTGTTCCTTGTGGTTTCTATCAGAAACCTGGTTTGACTCAGTCCTTCATTAAATTAAATCAGGAGCTGCTGATGGAATTTCACAAATCCAAACAACGGCTGGAGGAACCGAGTAGAAATCTTGAACCGAACCTGTGTTCTCCTCACTAGCTACCAACAACTTTTTGCGAACAAAACAAACCGTAATACTTTTTTCTGCTCCCTTGTTTGTTTGCATTTATTCTAATGTTAACTTTACTAGCAGAAAAACACCATAATTATCACACGCTAGGAAAATTGGCTTTCAACAATTTACATAGGTGTCTAAGACTTTTGCACAGTACTGTATGTCCTAAATGTTTTAATGTTTTAAATTTTTAAAATGTTAAGCAGGACCTATGAATATTTATGAGACCAGCCAAATGAAGGCTAGTAAATCAGCTATACCAAGCATGGCTACAAATGTGACCTGACAAAGGCTAAAATTAGAAGTTCTATGATCTGTGTCATTTTGAGTTTATGCTTAAATAAATAATTGCATTCTGCTCTGTACAATATCAGGGGGAAAAAGTCAAATGTCTTGGAAAATATTCTGTTGTCCTGGAAAATTATTTGAGAATAAACTACTTGGCTATCTATCAGAGCCCCCCAAAACGGATAACACTGCCATATGAAACTGAGTTATGTTCTGAGTCATATTAATGTTCAGTTAGTAGTTTATGGAGGAGAGTATTTTGAATAGGCTTCTCCCAGTTATGTTGTGGCAACGATGTGAAAACACAACCAAGTCACGTCACATGGCAGCGGCTGCAGGTTGGATGACATTTCAACTTAAGTTGCAGAAACTGGATAATGAGTTACATTGGCCTACTCTGGCCAAACAATACCAAACGTTTTAGGTGCCCATGCAGATTGTTTAAAGCTGTTTTTCTCAGTGTCTGATGGTGACTCTCTGCAAAGTTAACATTAGAATAAATGCAAACAAAAAAGCAAGTGGTAAAGTATCAAGATTTGTTCTGCTTGTAGAAAGTAGTTGATATTATGTGGGCTGGTGAAGAGAATACGGATTTGTTTCCAGATTTCTCCTCGGTTCCTCCAGCCATTGTTTGGATTTGTGAAACTCCATCAGCAGCTCCTGATTGTATTTAGGGATGGACTGATTGAGTCAAACCAGATTTCTGATGGAAACTACAAGTAATACTGGACTTCCAGAGGGAACACAATGATATACTGAACATAAAATCACTATTTACTGTATAATGTTATTTGTATGTATTGTCTGTTAATTGTTATCACAATATTGGTCTCTGGAATACTGATATTGCAAAAGGCTTCAATATGCAAATTAGCCTCTTACTAATCACTGGGGGCAGCTGGAGGCCCTGTGATCAGAAGGTTGTGGGTTTGAAACCCAGGACTGCTAGTAGCACCACTGAGGTACCCTTATGCAAGGGACCATACCCATACACTGCTCTTGGCGTGCTGTGTTCCTGGCTGCCCGCTGCTTCACTTGGTGAATGGGTTAAATGCAGAGAAGAATTTCACACTGTACACACTGTGCTGTGGTGTGTTCACGCAGGACAAGTGGACACTTTTCTTAAATGTGAAGTCACTACTGGCTGTAGTTTTTACGAGGTTTACAGATTAATATTTTTTCTGCTAGTTCTAAATGATAAAATGTTAAACTGGTTGATATATTTGATTCAGATGCTGAAGCTGACATACCTACTTTCTTGTTTTGCAAAAGTTTCAAGGTTTATGATTCTTCTCTGGCCAGGAGCAGTAGTTTTTGGGTGGTGGAGTTGAGTTTTGTTGAGAGAGTTTAATGGGAAGCCATAAAACAGTAAAAACAGTAAAACACTGGCTAAATATAGGTAGCACAGTCAGAGGTAGTAAATAATCCATTAAACTCAATATAACTATGAATCGCACATTTAGATTTGTAAAGTTGAGTCTAGATTTGTCCGTGGATAAAATTGTAGGTGCCTGTTTGTCATCAAAGCTACAGTATTACTGAGGGTGCTTCGCAAAAGTCAAATAAAATGATCCGTAGAAAGCAGGGGGAACTTTTGAAAATTGTGTTCACATACTAACACTGAGTTTTCTTTCTCCTTCTGTTGTTTTGTGTATTCTGCATATCAAACAAGATGTTGCAACTTCAAATAGTAAATAAATAATCAAATAATAAAATGTTAAAAAAAAAAAAATATATATATATATATATATATATATATATATATATATATGTGTGTATATACACACACACACACACACACATTTTATACACAGACAGTAATAAATGAATGCAATTTTTAGTAATTAAAAATACAGTAAAATGTAGGGGTAATCACCAATAATTTTTATGGTTCAGTAATTCAGTGGTTCAGTGGAGTGGCGTCATCGTGTTGTAGAGACCCGCCGGTTAAAGCAGACACTGGACAGCGACTGAGCTCAACAGCCTCTTTTCATTTAATTTACAGTAATAAAAATACAGCAAAATGTATGGATATTCACCAACAATGAATGATAACGATTGAAGACGAGGATTTACAGCCCCAGTCTTCCCGGAGCATATGCAGTAGTTCAACCTTCTCCTGGAGAGTCGAACTCTTTCTTTTGCGCTGAGGTGCATTGCCAGAAGGCCGCAGGGCGTTTGGGCGCATCTTAGAGCTTTTAGAAGAAGGAAGCGAAAACACGAGAACAGGAGGGCAGCAGCCAATAACTGTGAATTTAGCTGAATTTATATTTGGATTACTATTTATGTTACAAAATTAGCAAATTATATTTTTCTTAATAATTTAGAACTAAAATGCGTAAAAAAATTATCTATTGCCATAAAAAAAGCAAAAAAATGTGGAGGATATCTGCAGTTTCCGCGTTATTGTGGGGATTTCCACATACAATTATTAGTTCGGTTCAGTGCTAGACTGAATCCGCGTAAAAAAATTTTTTACAATACATATTTTTATTTTATCCTATTTTCATAGTCCTAGATTGTATAGTGCACATTTATATTTTTATTCTACTTTATTCCATTTTTGTTCTGTCCACTTTCTGCCCCTAATAATCTCATCTTATCTAATCTTATTACTGTTACTTTTTAATTAAATAAGAAAACCCCCTGCAAATATTATCCAGCATAAAACAGCTATGTTCTAGCCGGTGGCTTAGTGGTTAGGGAGTTGGCTCTGGAATCGGAAGGTTGTGGGTTCGAATCCCAGAACTGCTTGTTACACCACTGAGGTACCCTTGGGTAAGGTACTGTCCGCACACACTCATGCTGAAGTTCTAAAGAATGTATCACTCCTGTGTTGTCTTTCGAATGAGCTGGAATAAAGGACAGCCAATCAGAATAGAGATCATTTACATTTACATGAGTCTTAAAAGTACAGTAATAAAAAGAGACTGTTTAATTCTAAGGGGTAAACATAGGTTGGAAAATGGTCATGTAAGAATGAACTACGATGAATAATGAAATGTAATTTGATTTTTAAAAAATTGGAAAAATGAAAATGAAGAAGAATGTAGAATATTAGCCAATTAAAACACCTTAGTGAACCTTTAATTTTTAATGTTTGGCCAAAATAATCTGACTTTTCCTATCATCAGGTCTTTGGTTTGATCTCCTCCACTGGCAGAAGTAGAGAAATCAGGTTTACTGAAGCACAGTGTCATTTATTGAAAATATGGAGTGTCTCCAGACCTTTGAAGGACAGCGTAATTTTAGAAAAGATATAAATATTTTTAAGTGTGTTCCGTCTCCCCAGACTGACTAGACTCCGGTAAGGAGGTCAGTGTGTGTGTGTGTGTATATACATATATATATATACACACACACACACACACACATACATATATG
>JBBIGA010000132.1:10129583-10147277 GCA_037576975.1 Alestes dentex | reverse complement strand
TGTCTATACATTAAGCTAACTAGCAACCGAGAAAGTTAATTAGCCAAATTAGACACTAAAACATCAATTAAACTCTGAGAGACAGTAACTGTCATAATAACTCAGATTCAAAGAGGTGGAAAATGAACTAGAACTAGAACTGTTTGGTTCCTTTTTGGGTCCATTCTTGCTTTTGAATGAGAGCAGAGCAAAAAAAATGCTTAAAATGACTGCAGGTGAAGCAGGAGGCAAAGGCCTGCTCCCCACTATTTAGTGTTGGCTTTGAGTTTCTTAGCTGTGTTTGATGGTGTTTTGAGAACAGATGCTTCAGTCATATGGCTTTGTGTCGACTGTGTGTGTGACAATTATTCCTCACACACCGCATAATTAATCTGCAGACCTATTTGGCTCCCATACGTGCTGTGAAACGCAGTGGCTGCTGCTGCACACTGCAGTGTTTGCTGCATTTTCTAAATGTCTGCTGGAAAGTATTGCACTCAAACACATCGGGAGGAAAAGTAGTCACATCACACAAGGCTCTTTCTACGCCCCCACACGTGAGCCGGCTACAGGGAGAGCCCAAAGCTAAAATAGGGGAGAGCAGCAGAACACACACACACACACCTTGCACAGACACAAAAGGATTGTTAGAGAGGGGCAGAGATGGTTTGAAAGGCATTCAGAGAGGAGAGACAAAGGTAAGAGTGTGGGGGGCATCTTGACTTATTGCTGAGTAAAGCGTTAGCTTTCTGCATCGAGTCTCTGACCAATGACAACATACTGCGTGACTGAACTGACCAATGGGCCTGAGGTGATCCATACACCCTGATGAGACGCTCATTATGTTCAAACAGACACTGAAAACCCTCCTCTTCACTGAGCACTTAGAACATCTACATCTTCATCTTATGATCTGACGTAATTAACCCAAACTTCACCCCATAAAAATCAGATAGGACCCTGGTGGACTATCTCTGGTAGAATCTTAGTCTTCTCGCAGCTTACTAGTATGATGGACGTGTTTTCTTGTGGACTATAAAGCACAGATGTATGTTGCTTTGGACAAGAGTGACTGCTGAATGCTGTAAATGAACACATACAGGTGGTCTGTGACGGGACTTTCAGCTAGAGGTACGTTAGGCCACAATAAGCTTTTATAAACATTTTGTGCTTATTGTCAGCTTCCTGTCCAACTCCTGTTTCATTAAAAAGATTTAGTGGATGTTTCTGAGCATCCAATCAAAGTCAGACACAAACTGCTTTTTAGAAATGTATCGAGGATGGAGAGAGATTTTCATAGAATTTATTGAAGAGATGGAGCCCCACAGCACAAGACAGCTATTATGAGAAAGGAAAAGAACCAGATGTTGAGAAATGAGATGTGAGGGGTCTCCTCTTCTGTCCTATGAGTAAAGAAACAGGTTTTAATACCATTCTTGTGACCAGATTGACACAGAGTTAATGGGGAAACGCTGATGTGGAGAATTGCTGATGCAAGAGAAAGTCAGTGGTGTCGATGTGGCACCTGTAACCTTTGGTCTTGTGGAACGGGGCGGAGAGATCTTAGCCAGCGACTAATACTCCAATAGAATGATTCAGGGATATGACTGTGGCAGGCCGTGAAGTCGAGGGGCGGGGTGGGGAACGCAGTATGAAATCAGAGTTGTTTGCACAGGCATCACACTTGCAACATAAAGAGCATAGATATTTCCCGAATATTCTTCTCGGCTTTATCAACACGCCACTTCACAAAATCTGTGGTGCTGTTACTGAGACTAATTGTGACAATACTCAGACTCACTGTATGGAAAAACATGGAACACTATATAAAAACCGGCATGGAACATTTAAAGAATTCATTTAAACATTTAAAGTAGCTTTGTTTAGAACCATTTTTTTCTCTGATACTTCTAAAGCATCTATTCTTGGAGCACTGCATGCTCTTTTCAAACTAACACATAATAATGTGTTTGCACATAGCTTGAGTTTTTTCAAGCACTTTGTTGGATGTTGATTAAGTGCATATAATGGCCTTTAAGAGCAGTCTAGAGACGGCATGTCCCAGGGCCGAATGTGCTGAAAGCAGGCCAGCCATGGCGCTGGTGAGTCACACATGTGGACATGTATGTAATTAGACAGATGACCTGTGCATTTTATTAATGTATTTATGAACATAAATAGATGTTGGTTAACTCCTCCAGGGTGAGAGAGAAGAGCAACTAACGCTACACAACATACAACACTGAGCCTTGGTTGAGCTGCTGTAGCTGTTTATTGTAGGTTTCTCATTATTGCATCTCACCATATTGTGGTAAACAAGGCTACTAATCACTAGGCACAACCAAGCAAGACTCAGGTCCTGTAGATAATGAGCACACAACAATGCCAAACCCAAAGCAGGATTTAAATTGTTGCATCATTTACAAATCCGTGTCCAACTTCATGAGTAGTTCCAAAATGCATCTGGTAACTGGTTTACCTTAAAAACATCTCATTGCTTTTCTGTTTTTATTGTTTTTAACTACATAGTGTTTCAATATGATATGAATGGGATATGTAGACTTAACTGACTTAATTTCATTTATTTATTTATTGTCAATGGAAAACAAAATGAGAACTCTGCTTTAAAAACATTGTATGAAGTAAAAGAAATAATGTCAGTGAACAGCAAATGAAAAAGGAATTTTCTTGCTACATAAACACTATATGGACAAAGGACAAAAGTACTGGAACACACCTCTTAATTACTGAATTCAGGCGCCTTACTTCCAGTCAAGGGCAAGCTTAATGCTTCAGCAGACCAGGACATTTTGAACAGCGCCATGTTTACAATTTTGGGGAAGAACCTTTTCTATTCCAGCATGACTGTGCCCCAGGGCACGAAACAAGCTCCATAAAGTCATGGCTGGAGGAGTTCAGTGTGGAGTGCCCTGACCTCAACCTCTTCCAGCACCTTTGAGATGAACTGGAACAGAGATTGTGAGCCAGACCTTCTTGTGCAGCATCAGTGCCTGACCTCATAAATGCTCTACAGAATGAATGGACACAGATTCTCACAGAAACTCCAAAATCTTGTGGAAAGCCTTCCAAGAAGAAAGTGAGATCCAGCTCCGTATTAAATGTCTGTGTTTGAATGCAGTGTCATTAAAGTCCCCGTTGGTGTAAAGGTCAGGGATCCCAATACCTTTGTCCATATAGTGTATGTAAATGTAAATATAGATACCCTTTCCAAAAGCAATTAGCTGATTTCAGATCAGCATTCCCACTCCAAGAAGTCTGATAAACATAAGCACAGAGGATGAATCGTACATTCACATGATTGTGTTTTCTCATCTGAGATTGTGATGCCTCTCGTGGGCTTATCATTATAATGGAGGCCAGAGCTTGTTCTAGTATCGATTTCGGTGTGTAATTATCATTATTAATTTAAAAATGTGTCATTATCATTGCACATTTCATCATTTTAAATATTCTGTTTACTGTTGCGAGACATTCTGGTCAGACTGAACTAAGCTGTGGTTTTTGAAAAAAAAAGTCATAAAACCATTACCCTAATACATATTTGTGATGACTGGGGTGGAAAAATATGCTCGACAGTGCAAAACTGAAGCAGAACTCGTACTTCTCCACTTCTAACTTTTATCGTTAAAAGTTAGAAGTTGCGTGGTTCTCACTATATATATAAGGACTGTAAGTGGAGGGAGATAAAGGGCAATTGCTTTATGACGGAGGCGAAAGTGGTTTCAGTATTTCTTCATCAATGCTTGGATGGCTGCTTCTGCCTAGTCAGCTTTTTCCCTGGTTCTGTCTTCAGCTGCAGTTTCTTTTCTTTTTTCATACCTCTGTTTGCTTCCCCTTCCCCACCTCCCTTTCTGTCCACAGGATGTGTTGGGCAGCTGCTGCAGGCAGCCTCTTCTGGAGGCGGTTTTGAGCCTGCTCACAGAGCTTAGTGACGCTTGCTGCATTTGCGCCATGTTTCATTAGTAATTCTGGACCACTCTCGCAGCATTTTCCCCCTCAGTTCGCAGCGGCGTTCGTCAGAATGGCATTTCAGCAACCTGGGGGAAGATTCAATCGGTTATTGCTCTTGCTGCTACAAACAGGAGATGGAAAATACCAAAACGGGACTAGCTTTAAAAAAAAGCGCTTGAATTATTTAGCATTGGTGTGTTTCAGAGAAAAGGGGCCCACTTACATAGAGAAAAAAACAACCTATATCAAACGCCCCATTTCCTCTGCACTCCTTTATCTACCTGCCTTAAAGATATGCCACTTTTGCAATGGCTACAAAACCAAGGGAATACTCATTAGCATCACCAGGTCATTCATTAACATCCCAAATTTCAGTAAGGGGCAGATCCTTTAGTGTTTTGGCTCCTAAATCATGGAATTCCCTCAACCTGAATATTCGCAATGCTCCATATTAAAATAATTGAATTTGAATGCAATGTGATTAAAGTCCCTGTTTGTGTAATAATCAGGTGTCCCAATACTTTTGTGCAGATAGTGCAGTTGGGATTGTTTAATGTCTTTATCTGTTGAACGCTGTTTATATTCTATGTCTCCATTTATACTATTTGTAAAAAGCGACCTTGAGTTTGAGAAAAGTACCATATAAATCAACAAGACTGTTATTATTATTCTTTAGGATAATGGATTGAGTTTAACAGTTTGATCATTGTTCCCTGGGGGTATTAGACAGTCTACCTGCATCAGTGTAAATCCTAATGTCTGTATGACTGACCAAATGTTTGGGTGCTCAGATTTATTTACACCTGGCCTAAGGCTCATGCCTGTTTATGTGACCAAGCATAAACACAGAGGAAGAGTGACAAGCCTTCTCTGGTACACACCAACACACGCACACTGACCGTATATTTCTCACAGAACTGTGTGACTTTCTGACAGCAGTATATGGAAAACATTTTTTCCTTGCTTTGTGCTATGTGAATATGCATCACATTCATTCTCAGGCCAGCACCCTGAATTCATCATGGCTTTGATGTCACAACCATGAACACATATATACATATGATTACTCATTTAGCCAACTGCCATAGCTGCTTTTTGTATAGCGGACTAGCTGCTCAATCACACTGAAGTGATGCAGAATGTTATTTATAGAGCATTATTAGAGTGAGAAATGGGGAAGAATTATTAACAAATATTTTTTTGCATGTTTAATATTTGTTAATATTCAGATTTGAGCTACTTGGTGGTTTGGCTACAAACCACTTTGTAGGAGCCATGAAACTATTTTTTTTTTAAATAGAAAGGGTTTATGTAGTATAAAGTAAGTTTCAAAATGTACCATCCATGTTCTTGTATGAAAGTTTAAACAATGTAATAAAAACAATGGATTTACATATTCTCCAGTTGATCCTATATCAGTTAAGCTCCTCCCTTTCACAATGAAGATATGAGGAGTGTTTCAGCTCAGACTACATTTTGAAAAATATAGGTCCTCTAATATACTGCTTTAAGTTACTTTAAACTGATAATGTTTCGAGCATTTATGTGGAATATCCATTTAATCAGAATCCGGATTAGAATACTTTATTGATTTATTGCTTATTGATTTATTGCTTTTTATGAGTGCACAGACACACAGAGACACAAGGAGAACCATAGAAATCTAAATTCAAAAATAAGTCAGATTAAAGCTCTGCGGAAATAGTCTGAAATATACTCTGGACAAAATACACTATACTACAAATAATACAAATCCAATATGATTTCATAGACAGAAATCTGTCTAACACAGTCAAAACACTTGCATTGCAGATTTTAAAGGTTTAAACTGTGAAATAATCCACGCTTCATTCTGTAAATGTGTCGTGATAAAATGTGGAATATGGGATCTTAAAGCAACGTAGTTTTCAGTAATTCCTGCATACTGCTTAGTCTTTTTAGTGGAGTAACCTAACTAAAGCCTGAGTTGTATGTCAGGGGCAAATCAAATCAAAGCTTCTTTTTCTTTTAGACCTTCCTCTTCAGACTGAGAGACATCGACCTTTGTCGTACTCTTGACATTATAGAATGCACCTCACTCTGAGTTATTTTTAATTCGCCCTGCACCCTCTTTACTGCACACCTATGCAGAATCCAGTCCTGCCCTGCCTTAATGGCTGTGACTCCTTAGCGGTCTCAACATCTGCGTCCTTCTGCATCTTTCGGTAGTTGTGCAAGAGAGAACGGAGTAGAGTCTGATAGAAAACACTGACTTCGTTACTGAAAGAAGATTTGAGAGGTCGTTTTCAAATTGCCTACAAAGACATGATTCCAACCAAGCACAGCACCTCAGCAGTACTACTTTGCTCTGCAGGGCCAGCAGAATGAGCGTAGCTCTGTGGTTGGTGGTGCCAAGCGCAGGGGCGTGAAGCTGGCACGGTATCAGTCTCTGCTTTTGGTGAGCGAGGGAGCGAGAGAGAGAGTGAGAGCCAGCGAGGGCTTCCCCAACCTCACTGCAGCAGTGCAGGAGAGACACATTCATCTACTGTAGAACTGACTGAGGCTGTTATTTATACCTTGAACAGAGGCTTGCTGTTGAGTTGCGCAAAGCTCAAGCACAGCAGTGTTACAATTACTGGGTTGTAGCGTAACATGCTAATGAATAATTCATCCATTTATTCATTCTCATTAGTCATTTGCACTCTTCAGTTCATTCTCATCGACATTCCCATCCAGATAAAGCCTGATAACCTTGAATCTCTGAAATGGTGTAAGATACGCAGCATGGGTTGCATACCAAGTTGCTTTTATTGTGAGCCAGAAACCAGTGGTTTTCAGCCAGTTCCCCCTGGCAGACCATATTTTTCTTCAATGTTTTGTGAGCATGGTTGAAGCAAGAATGTGGACAATCCTGAGGGGCCTTGAGAGGTTTGAGAACCACTGCTTTGCACACCCTCACCAGTTTTAGCAGAAATTTTCCTTTTACAGTACAATTTGTTGAAATGATCCAAACTTGTCATAATATATAAAGCCAAACTTGGAGTTTTTCCAAATGAAGTCAAATTTGATTGATCATGGACATCAAAATGTTCTGGTTATGTTTATGCTGAGGTCATGCGACATGTTTTACATATTAATTCGACAGCTACGCATTATGCTATTGTTAATTGGAGTACTGTATGTGCTGTGAACATCATCAACCAGTAGGATTGTTTAAGAATTACGGTTTCTTAATACTTATTTTTGAATTGGCTTAAATTGTGACCCCATAGTTGCCCATTGTTATCTCTCTTTTTTTGTTTGTTTGTTTGTTCATGTGTCACGACTCCTGATTCAAGTGATCTATGTTTTGTGACAAAAACACTGTTAACTTTGGAGAAGTTTGGATTAAATACGAGCTTACGTATGTTTTTCTTTTTTCTTCCTTTTCTGTGAAACCGAATTAAGCGAAGGTTAGGTTGGTCCGTATGTTCAGTGCATCTTTAACTGTGACCGTTCATGAGGCATAATTATGCCAAAATAAACCTCACAGCTCTGCAACATGCCAAACAAGAACAGAGTGTGTGTGTGTTAGAAGTGTCCGTTTTAAATAGGCTACTTACATAAACGCTTTTCTCTCCCCTGACAGTTGTTCTGATGCAGTACTGCTGACCTGTGCCGCTACGGTAATCAAGGACCCTATGTCTCATCTAAAAGAGTCCCATTTTCAGAAGCTTGACTTCATTATTATGACTTTTTTCTGTGTGGGTGGAATGCAGAGAATAGCGTTAACTGCTTCTGTAAAAGCAGAGGTAACTTTGGGAGTGGTGTTATTTAGTGATATTTCTCAGAATTGTCAAATGTGATGAACTGTTGTATCTTTGGTGTTGTGTGATATTGTGCACAGGCAATGTGTGTTCCTAAATATTTTGTTCTGCTAATAATCAATCATTAGCAAGCTGCTGTGGGTTTTATATTCACTTCCACACAGTGTTCACTTCATAGTCTGTCTGATTACAGAACACTTTTAGCTGGCATCAGCGCCGTATCCAACTACTATCTTCGTCCAACTTATGTAAGTCAATATCATTATGTGAAACACATAAATGGACTAATTAAATACGATAAGTCGATTTCCTTTAACAGTTGTAGAAAGGTTTTTCTTTATTTCTCTCTTATTAACAACAGTAAAACTAAACCAAAATGTGTTCAAATGACCTAAGATAACATTGGTTTACATGGAAATTGTGCTGATAATGCATGTTTTTCCTTCTGCTATGAAGTGACTTTTTGGAGATTAGAGGATTTGTTCTATTTCAGAAAGAAAAACCCTTTTCTATTTTATATTTACACTATTACAGGTCTGACACTGCCCAGTTTGTCCTGTAGCCCCTGTATAGACTGTACTGTAATTCATGCACAGGCGTTTTCTTTGGTATAAGCAGGTAAATGCAGTGATAAATTCATTTAATTTACAGTAATAAAAAACGGCTTTAAGAACAACAAAACAAAAAATACGAGAATACTCGAGACGCTCCACGGGGGAAATTCTGGACTGCCGCTGCGTCAAAGGGCAGCAGTCAATCAACAGCAAGGAGAAATAAGTAGCGTTCTCAGATTGGCTACTTTCAAACTTCTTGCCTCTGAGTACAGCGGTATTTCACCATCCCAAGATGCACTTTCTTTGTGTTTCTCTCCACATTTGTTATTTTTTTATATAGAAATGTGGCTGAATTTAAGTTAATATTTATATTACAAAATTAGTAAATTATATTTTTCTTAATAATTTATATGAAAATGTATATATTGCCATGAAAAAAGCTGTGACGTCCGGGCCTGGTCCGCCACGCCCCCTCGTCCTCGTGCAGGGTTTATGTTTGGGCGCGGTGCTTAGCAATCCAGCACAAGGAGGCATGGCGGACGAGGCCCGGACATCACAGAAGTAAAAAAGTGGAGGGTACCTGCAGTTTCCGCGTTAGGGCGGGGGTTTCAGCAAACAATTATTAGTTCGGTTCTCAGAAAAAAATCCACGTTGGACTGAAACCGCAACTGCTGATCCTTGTTAAAGTGAGGGTTTAATGTATAGCGCTTTTTAATATATAACTGATGTCACAAAGCAGCATCACAGAATCCAGGTCCGAGCCCCTAGTAGGCAAACCAAAGGCGACAGAGGTGAGGAAATACTCCCTAAAGCTGGAGGAAGAAACCCTGGGAGGAACTAAGACTCAAAAAGGGAACCCATCCTCTTCTGGTCAACCCAGGGAGAAAGAGAGTCTCTATGGAAAAACTAACAATCGAAGGCTTTCGTGTACAAACTTCACTGCTGAACAGATGGAAGTCTTCGGCTAAGAGTCGTTACAGTTAAGAGTCAGAAGTGGTAGTTTTTGTTGTAGTAGTTTGAGAGTCTCTAGTCCACAGCTACAGGAACAAAAATCTCTTTTGAACAGCAGTTGTCCTTGAATAGGGGAGGAGCACTTGGGCAATCCAAAGCAGCCAAACAGGCATATAGTAATGGTAACATTGCTTGAACCCCCGAGCACTAAGCGAACCCGCTGCATGCTGTTCTGTGGCTGCTTTAGGTGAGGCGGTCCTGTTGTCACTCTCTGAAGTTACGTTGGTTGAATACTGGACAGGTCCCTCTGGTGCGTCTATATCATCCACACAGTTAGAGCCACTTATCAATCCACGTTGGAGTCCTAATGGTGACCTTTTTTTCCTGCACACCCTCTGTGTCCTGGGTGTCTGCTGGCCTGCTGAGTCAGGTGACCTTTCTGTTCAGTCTATGCTTTCACAGTGCTGAAGAAATCGTCTGCTCTCTGTTCAGACCTTCTCTCTAAACTTTCCTCTTACCTTTTCTCTCACCACCGCTATTTTTTAAATGGACATCTTTTTAATTCTACACTTGTCGTCTTAATTCTACATTGCACCCCAGCATGAAAGCTAATTGAAAGCTGTTTAGAGAAAATATGCCTGTTGATGTAAAAGCTTTTTCATTCATTTTTTAAATGTTTTTCCTCTCTCAAGCATCAACAATCTGGTGAACTGCACTCTCTGTGAAGTCAGCACTGTGTTAACAGGCACTTGCCATTAGACAAAGAAACCCTAGCCATTTTAAAAAAGTCTCTTCTCTTTAATAAATGTTTGACCAATGGTACCATTGCACAAATTAATGGAACCTGGAGGTATGACTCAGAATCTTCACATTCTCATGTGACAGAATGGTTCTTTCATTTCTTTTTGGAGAGTGTAAAAGGAGACCGAAAGGCTTTCCTTCTGCTTCTCTGACTTCAGACTTGTCAGACATGGTCTTATTTCTCTTCTATTATTTTTCTTTGTGTTCTCTTTGTGTGAAGACAGCTGTAAATGACAAAACTCACACCTGCTGCCTTTTTACTGTGAAATAGTGTGGAGGGGAGACTGGTTGGTTCTGGCTCCACTGTCAGGGTAATCTTGGACCCCTAAATTCGTAAATGACTGTTTAAGGTTCTGGGGGAAAAAGGTAGTTTGACTTCTATGGGTTTAGAACGAGTTCAGTATCAGCCACACAGTTTATGTGCTCGGGAGCTTGGTGAAAATGAGCATGAAAGGATATTTAAAATGTTACTTGCTACTGAACTTAATGTGTTGACATTTTTCCCCACTGTTGGGGGCAATAATTTTCTAGGGAAGATATTGCAAAGACGACATGTTGCCTACTTTCAGAATTCTGAAAACGATTTAACAGACCAAATACCGAGTTTAAGACTTCAATTAGGCATCACCTCAATGCCAAAAAAAATGGTTGGAAAACTTGGCAGATTAAAAAAAAAAAAAACGGGTTGCTAACCACATCATCAGTGAACTGCAGCTTGAACCAAGCAAATTAAAATATTATATTAACCAGAATAACATTATCCTCAAACAAAGCAACCCCTTGACTCCACTTAGGGCTTTCTGAGCACGCTCATGTAATGCTGACTCCAGCATACAAACCACTGCTGAAGAGGGCAAAAGCCTACAACAAAACAGGTCAGAGTATGGCCAGAGGGAGCCATTGAAGCCCTGAAGGACTGCTTTGGAGCATTTTCATAAAAGAGGAGACCAGCAGCTATAATGGAGATATTGATTAGTAAGCTGCCTCAGTGATTGGATACATCCACAAATGCATTGAGAATGAAAAACCACACATGCCAGCCAAAAGCCGTAGTTTAAACCAAAAGTTCACAAACTGCTGATAGTGATGATGCTTTTAGGATGGGAGATGACATGGCACTCAAAAAGAAACCAATCCTGTAGCTGGCAAAGCGTGACTATGACCACATGTTTGAGAGATAGACGATAAAGACCATCACAGACTACAGAGCCCCATCACTTGTCTGTAATACCGCTGCCTCTTCCAAACATACTCAATGCCTTCTGTGGCTGGTTTTAGGCCCAGTGAGGAAAATCATGCCCTGCCCAATGATCAGATTCTCTCCCTGTCCTCTTCCATTTTGAGAAAGACCCTCTCCATGGTCAACTTCTATGATCTGACAGTTTACCAGGTCGAGTGCTCAAAGCCTGCACTTGCGGCTGGCCTCCTAACGGACATCTTCAACACCTTCCTGAGCAAGGCTGTCGTCCTGCAGTGCCTCAAGGCCACCACTGTCAGACCTGTGCCAAACCTGTGGGAGCTGACAGCGCCTCCAATCACAGAAGTCTCCGAAGGGTTGTGCAAGCAGTGGAGCGGATCATTGGCACCTTTTTCCCCTGTCTGCGGGATATATTCCCTTCAGGGAACATCCACAAGGCTGTCAACATTGCAGCTATAACTCTTAGCACTCTTTCCATAGACGTTCCACCCCTTCCCATCTGAGAGAAAGTTCTGCAGTATTAGGAGCAGGTCTGTCAGATTGTGCAATAGTTTGTTTCTCAAGCAGTCCTGGCACCATGCTGCCCTCATCCTCCACATTCAGCGTTGAGCCCCCCACAGGCACACGCAACACCCTCATCCTCTAAGCACTAGCTTTAACTCCCCTACACCCCCAGACCCATAACAGTACCGGTTCCTAACCACGCCCCCCTAGCACAGACACTTTTGGATAATCATAAGACATAGCACAGATACTTTCATAAAAGATACAAGATGATCTTGTATAGTTTGCAAAATTTTACATATATACTGTGACTGATGAAAGGACATATCTATGTTTCGTTTCTGCCTGTTGACGCAGATTCATACTGTTTACATACCAATGTTACACTATATATTTCTGTTCAGATGCATCTTTCATATGTGTCACTAGAGTTACCATTCAGTGCATTATATGTATTTTTTTTATTTATTTTTTTTTTGCAGTCCCTTATCTAGCATTCTTATTTAGCATGTCTATTATATTCAAAGCATATTTTGTCTGTCTTTTTGCACCATATGGTTTAAACAGGACATAATTTCAGCTCTGCTGTGTGCTGTACTGTATACAGCTGAGATGACAAAGCTCTATTTGACTTGACTTGATAAAGTACTGTCTGTACAGACTGCTTCATCTATGCTTTTGTCTGCACCAAGGCCATTTAGCTGTGCTTTCAGATTCATCCACCTTGTTCATCAGAATCCTCTGCAAACTCGTGTCCCCGAATGCTCGTGCCTGCAACCAACAAAGCTGCAAATATCAACTCTAGGCCTCATCTTCTCAATTGCCTTTGAAGTTGAACTAAAATCTACAGTAATGCATCTTAATGCATTTGTCTTGTTTCTACTCTAGCAGTAACTAGACAAGCAGAGATTTAAAAAGGTCTGCTGATTACACCATGACCTGCCCATTAAAACAGTAAATCCTAGCTCAGGTTTTAGGCCTGTGACTTCCTCTCTTACCGCAGTGCTGCAAAACCACAGCCTCTCTACACAAGCAGCTATGATGTCACTGTATCACTTACCAATAATGAACTGCTTGAAGAAGTTTTTGTACTTCACAGACTTTGCTCAGGGCTTGAACACTGCAGTGAAGCAACCAAAGCTTGGAAAGGTCAGGAGTCTATTGTATACTGTGTTCATTTTGATCACAGGCTAAAGGAAAATTACAATATGTGCAAGAGGACATCTTGATTGCAGTGTGTGTAGTCTCAGTAATGAGTTAGCTAAATTGCATAGACTACTGATTTTGATTACATTTACTAGCAGCATGTGATATCACAAGATGAGTGTGGTGAGGAGATCGGTCATCTGCAAAAAAAAGCTGCCAGAAATAACAATATTGTGCCTAGCCATGCAAAAGGAGCTGATTCTGTAAAATGGTTTTTAGATTTACTCTTATAGCAAACTGCTCTTGTTGCTTTTATTATAATGAAGCCTCTGAAAAAGTCAGGGATTCCAAAGATTGTTTCAGAATGTTGTTGGGTTTAAAAGGTTCAATCAAACAAAATGTTTCATTGATTAATTGTCAGAACTTTAGATTTCAGGTCAAGTGAGGGACGAGTGCCAGCACGACATCCTTGCTATTGTTCAAGTATCTCAGAGCTCAAGGTTGCTCTTGGTGTGTTCGCTCTTTTCAAAGCCGAACTGAAGCAGAGTCTCAAACTCCATCAGACTCACACTGTGCCTGGTTTGTAAAGTTTCAGTTTTTTTTATTTAGTAGGAAAGACCTTGTCTTTGAGTCACACTGACAGACACAATAATCATAACTTAGATTTTACTCTTGCTTTGTTTTGTGTGCTAAAATGAAAAAACTTTGCAAAATCAAAATGACAGTTAGTCAACACCACCAATGGTTCTTCGACATAGAAGTGTTTTGAATTCATTGCAGTTTTGTTTCATCGACCACTCTGGTGTTTCTCCGGCATAACAGTGCTTTCATTTCTTTGGGAGGAGGAGCGGTATTGAAAGTCATACCATTGGTGTTTTCACAAACCACACTACACCATTATACCCCCCAGTTGTACTCACGGCAAATATACATTAATCACATATGAATGGAAAAAATACTCTTTTCATTGACATTGATTTCATAGCCTTTATTGATCATTACCAGCTCGGAGTTTTAGTGTATTTAGAGTCAGTGGTACATGGGCCATAGTGTAACAAATAGCAGCATTAAATCTCAAGTTAATTTCAGCAAACAGAAAATAACATTCACTACAAAACAATAACTTCCCCTTCCTCTGTGAAATGCAAATGCTCTCAGGAATAAATTAAGTTTTGTGGTATTATAACAGAATTCCTTGACGTTCTTGGAGCAGCAGTTGGACGTTTGAGAAGGAACTTCCCTAATTCTACACTTAACATTCTGTCGTAAGACATAAGGAGAACATCTTAGCATGAAAAAGGGTATTAGTGATTCTGAGCTAGTTTTCTGTTCTCTCTAAATTTGACTTGCAGTGGTGCACTAGGAGTCAAACACGTCTGAAACACTACCAGAAGCAGTGTCCTGATTTCTTAGTGGTCTGCCCAGAGCTGCATTCGATGCTGCTAGCCTGTACATGACCCAGTGGGAAAACCTGCGATAGTGATAAGCTTGCCCCTGTACAGGTTAGCAACGGATTACGGCATTGCAGTGTTTTCTGTTCTTTAGAAATGTTGTTGGGAAGAAAAACATGGGGTCTCTGATGTACAAATTCGAAACATTATTTGCTCTGCTTATTTCCTAAACAGTGAACTCCTCATTTTACACTCAAAGTATGCTTGTAACTCATTAGAATACAAGGAAATCACAAGGTCGATCTTTACACTGCCATTCTGTCAGTGAAGTAATGAGTTCGACAGTGTAACAGTACCTGAGCTCAGTTCTAACCTTGAATTATTCTGAAGATCTAATACGGGGTGTCATTTTGCACCCAGTTTGGACCAAATAGCAAAAAGAGATGAACTACTAGGACAGTATCTTACTAGACTGCATACAGAACCTGTTTCCCTTGTTCCTATCAGGACGCGTTTGAAGCAGTGGGCAAGCCTGTGTTAAATCAGTCCTTGGGCAGAGGGAATTCCTAGCGTAAAACTGGAGATTGATGGGAGGACAAAGTCACCTTGATAAGGGAGGTGGACGTCATGCATTGATGTGTATCTGAGTCCTTTATCAATTCACACACAAGTTTAATGAGGAGTGAAATGAGAAATGTGTGTGAAGAACAGAGGTCAACTGATTATCAGCCCGGCCAGTTTTAAATTTATTTATTTTTTAAAGATCTGCCAACAATTGATGGAGTTTGACTTTGAAAATGTACACTAGAGGGTAGTGGTTTACAATAAAAATGCAGACTATGTGTGGATAATCCATGATCCAGATTAATTTAATGACTTCAATACATCGCTAGGTTCTGTTTTTGTTATAATTGAAACAGTCACGTGCGTAATGATCCCGTTTTTATGGTAACAGGCAAAAAAGCTCTGCATAAATAATGAATAATAGTAGAAATAAAATATTAATTAAAAACATTACATAGGCTTTGATGCAGGCTAAATACAAACCCCCACTGACAATTTATTTCTGTATGATTCTGCAGTCAAATGAATAAGATGCAGAGTCAAATGTTCTGTACTTCCATATTATCGGTTTGAAATCATTGCACATTTAACAATTAAACATCTTATATGAGACCTATCAAATATCTGCTGCGTTATGATTTTTATATCATTGTGCTTCTGTGGTCAGAACTGCAGATTATAAATAGCTGAACGCATATTTCTTGCTTAATTTGTTCCATGATTACGTTTAATACTGATATATGATGAAGTTCTGATGGACTGCCATAAATTGTGCCTCTTTAGAGAATGGAAAATGTATGGAACAAACTACTCGGACCAAAATCTTCAGGGACAGAGATAAAATAAACTTCAGTCGGTTCCTTTTCAGATGTCGTATGTCAGCCGTCTGCCATATGCAAATGTGTGAATGGTTGAGACATCCCAACCATGAGGGATTCGAAACAGTCCGTCTTTGCGGCGTAGTGTCAGTAGATGGACTGTAGGAATTGAGGAATGAGTGGTGCATTTTAAAACTAACATTATAAACACTGTATTAAGCTCTTTTATTCAGAAAAGCAAGAGAAATATGTTTCTCCACGACTTAACTGCAGCAAAACTTTGTGTAACATTATAGCATTTATGTGAACAGTAGAGCAGCTGTTTGTGTTGCAGGGGGGATGTGTTTGGTTGTTATGCTTTTTCTGCTCACATAAAACAGACCTTCACCACCTTTATCTCTTTCACACAGCCCTTTTATCTCCTTGTCACTAATATCTGCTTACCTCCCCCTCAGATATCCCTGTTTAATTGGTATAACCCCCCCTCTCACACACATTGCCTGTCTTGTTCTCTCTCTCTGTCTCTCTCTCACATTGTCTCTCTCTCTGTCTCTCACATTGCCTGTTTCTCTCACATTCTCTCTCTTACATTCTACTAATATCTTCTTACTTCTCCTTCAGATATCCCTTTAACTGCTATAACCTCTAGCTCACATTTTCTCTCTTTCTCTCTCTCTCTCTCTCTCTCTCTCTCTCTCTCATTTCTCTCTCACAGACTCTCTCTCTCACATTGTCTCTCTCTCTTTCACATTATGTCTCTCTCGTACACATTTTGTCTCTCTCTATCATGTTATCTCTCTTTTTCTCTCTGGCAGTGCCCTGCTGTGGGCAAGTACTCATGTATAATACATGAGCAACATGGCGCGTGTTGTAGAAGGAGCTCAGCAAGGGCAGGACAGCGTACTTTAGGGTTCCAGCACACTGATGCAGTGCGTGAACGGGTTTGTAGAACTGTTCTCTATCCAGTGACAAATCGTCCAATGTTTGATACTTGACAGATAATTCATAGAGCGCCACTTCGTCTTTTCATCCTTTGTTGTTGTATGGTACTGCTACTTACATGTCTTTAGTTTGGGATGACTGACAGATTTTGCCCACATTCCTTTATGGCAGGCTCAGTGCTCATTGTAAAAGAAATAGCACTCTCTAGTGGCACATGTGAATTCCTACATCTGATTTGCTTTGTATTTAATACTGGCAATCAAAGGAACAGCTCAGATGCACGTAGTCTGATGATTAGCAATTGGCTTGTGAAGTACTTGAAGTGATGTTGTTCTATTGTACATTTAAAGAAGGAAAATTGAACAGTGACAATGCTAGATGTCCTTCCACGCCTCAAGTGAGAGCGGTTCGAGGGGGAGGACAATCATTTAATGTCATGACTACACAAACACCAGATTTGAATCCTGGTGAATATGTAGGGTTTAGTTGGGAAATGTATGGAGAAGAAAAGCCCAACCACTACAAATGATCTGTGTGGGAAGTATTCCTTTAGGTCATTAAAGAAAGTAAGTCTTTAAAATGTAAGGAGGGGGTGTAAGGTGAGAACTAGGGCCTACAATAATTCCTATCTCTATGTTTTCTATTGTTTTCTAATCAGTTATAATTACAAAACAACAGTATTTGAGCATTTCTTTCGGACTTCCAGTGTGTAAGCATAACTAAAGGTTCATACTCACTCTATTTTTGTCTTTTGTTTAAGAGGCCCAGTGAGGTGAGAGACAGACCTTGGTGGTTTGGAGAGAAACAGAGAGCCCCCGGCAGCCTGGCCACGCTCCCCACTCAGCCGCCTCCATGTATCCAGAATCTACCACAGACTCTCCTGCTCGCCTTTCCCTCCGACAGACCGGCTCCCCAGGCATGATCTACAGGTAAGTCTGCCTCTGTCTCTGACACACACACACACATATAACACACATACCATACATACACACATATAACACACATACCATACATACACACATATAACACACACACATTTGTGTTATATGTGTTATATGTGTGTATGTATGTGTGTGTGTGTGTATGTAT